>VDFB02365421.1:0-50898 GCA_007258455.2 Sequoia sempervirens
CAAACACACAATGGTAGGTGTTTTCTCATATGCCAGTTGATCGTATTCATTGTTCTAATATAACGATATCAATTGTTTTGGATGCCTTGTGAAATGACAAAATTTGTTGTTTATATTATTTAATCCACAACTTCAAGTTTGCCATGTATTAGTATTCATATCTACCTTACGATAATTAAATCATAATCAATCAATTGATTCATCGACTAGACAAAAATATCAAATATAGATGTCCATCTAGGCCTAACAACTATTACAGTATAATACATATAAAAATATATGATAGCTTATATTTTTGACAAAAATGATTATTCGTAACAAAACTAATTATTTAAAAATTTAAATTCTATTTAATTTTCCACAACTAATTTATTAAGAAATTTTTTATTAAAAAATCATTCTCCTAAGATTATTTTCATAATCAATTTCAAACTAAGAAATATTGATGTATAAATCCAAAGATCAATTTCCCACTCTATGCAAATAGTTCTTAATCTCCTATGGACTACATTATTTTAAAAAGATAATTAAATAATAATCAATCAATTTATTGATTAACGTAGAAAATCATATCAAACATGAATTTCCTCTTTTATGCAAATGGTTCTTATTCTTTGAATGCATTGCCTTATCTTAAGAAAATTAAATAATAATTAATCAATTGATTGATTAACCTAGAGAAAAATGTTAAATATTCATGTGCATCTAGGCCTGCCAACTATTAAACTAAAATACACATAAAATTATATAATACCTTAAATTTTGGAGAGAACTTATTATTACTACAAAAACTAATTATTTGAAATTTGAAATTGTATTTAATTTACCAAATTTAATTAATCAAAATCACTTTAAAATAATTATTGTAATTAAAATTATTCATGATTAATTAATTGAGATTCAAAAAATCTTATCCTTGTTCACCTCCTGTTATTCCATATTGAATTATTAACATGCTTTCCTTCTTCTAACTTTCTCTAATACTTACAAATATTAACAACTTCCTTCCTTGCTTCCCACTCAATAGCGATTTGTGGTAGACTCCTATCGGTTGATTGTCAAATGCCTATGCATTCGACTGCTAGTATAGTAAAATAAGAAGAAAGTAGTCTGTATGTATAAGTGAATTATTTAACCATAAACCTTGTACATTATTTATAAAAGGCCAACTCAAGACAATAGAGAAGGGTTCAATAGGAATTTATGGAAGCAAATTCTAAGAAGAAAATAGTTAGTATGTTTAAGTATACTATATGAGCAATAAGGCTTATCTTAAAATAATTTATTTTTAAATTGATTAAATTTTGTTTTAAATTTTGTTGGAATATGCTTTTTTTTAAAGGATAGAGGATTATCATGTAATTAAATTATGAAATTAAAAATAGTGTTTTCTTTTATTGTATTTTCAAATTTGAACATCTCTATACTTACTTTTAAGCAATAATAACATTTTAAAACTTATTAAATGAATTTATCAATATAATAATTTTATTTTTCTAGAAGTACCAAACACCAATATTAGATATGCTTTAGGTTACATTAATAAATTATGAAGTTGCTTCTAATTTGATATATCATATCAGGCATGTTGCGGTAGTTCAAAAGTAAAGATGGAAAATTGTTTTATTCAAATAGTCAATCAAATGAGGAGTTAAGAAGCATTTTGAATTTATTCCAAGTTTCACTCATTGCTTTTACAAAGAAGCAAGATTTGGATGATGCCAAATCCTTTTCTACTACATATTTAAAACAAGCTCTACCAAATATTAATAATACCAATCTCTCAAAGAGGTATTCATCCATTAATATTTTTTCCATATTAACTCTATGAATCTATTTGTCAATTAAGATTCTAATTCGTGTGATGTAATAGATAAAATTCAATCTAGAGTATGGTTGGCACACCAATGTTCCTAGGTTGGAAGCAAGGACATATATTAACATATATGGAGATACCAAGACCACCAACAAGTAATTCCAATACCTTGTAACATAGCCATCTCCTCCTAATTCAAAACCTTAGGAATTTTATTAAAAAATATTTTTTTTTTTTCATTTTAATAGAACATAAGTTTCAATGTTTTAAGTATGATTGAACATCTCTATGATATTTCAACTTTATAACTTTGGAATTTTTGAAGTATTTTGAATCCAAAACTTTTAGAACTTGCAAAGTTAGACTTCAATATGATCTAGTCAATGCAACAATGAGAGCTTCAAATTATCTCAACATAAAAATTCATGTCATGTAAGATATTCTCTTATTTTGAAGCTTAACTTATTTACAATATATCACATGGTTGGATACTTACTATATCATGTTGATTCAGTAATGTGTATGCATTATAGATGGTGGAAAAAGTTTGGTCTAGATAAACTAGATTTTGGTCACCATCGCCATGTGGAGTATTACTTTTGTGTAGCTGGAGGGTGCATTAAGCTAAAATATTATACTTATAGAATTGGGTTTGCAAAGTTGTGTGCATTTGTCACTTATTTGGATGATATTTATGGCACTTATCAAACTTTAGATGAACCTAAACTCTTCACACAAGCCATTAAGATGTATGTATTTACTTATATTGGTAAATAGATGTGAGTTAAAGGAAGATATTAAACCATACTGATGAAAAAAACCAAATTATTTATGTAGGGACCATGGTGTACATGTAAGCATCAAACACGTTGATGATAATTTATCATATTTTATAGGTGTAGACATATATGGGTTTAGCTTTACATATTTGTAGTGCCCCTCCATTCTCACTATGGATGTGTAGGAAGTTTGGCTTTGAAACTTGGAGACAAAGGTAAAATAATAGGGACATTTAAAGGTATGTGCTAATAATGTTAAACAATTGATGTTGTATATTATGAATTTATAGACATGTTGATGTGATGAGAGTGTTTTGATTACCTTTGAGGTTTTCACTTGATTGTAAAATATTATTATTGTGTTGACATGTTATTATGATTTTGATATTGATTATGTTTATTGTCATAAAGATGTACTGACTTGTGTTCAAACTTTGTGGTTGCAATATGGGACATGAGCTTCTGTTAGTGTTTTGGTGAGTACGATGTATATTGTCATGTTATTATTATTATGCAGAGATTTACTTGGATAGTTAAGTGATGTAGTAGTATGTTTGTTAGGATAAGTGGAAAGGGCGACATCGTACCATTGGGCATATGAAAGACATATGAACATGAGATACGATTGCTAGAATTTATTTCCTAGTGCTTCGGCTATTATGCACATGTGCTCTAATTTGTGTGTTCAAGTGAATAGGTATTAGGCTATGTCTCCACCTGAATTAGCATGTCTGAGCGTGCTTTTAATCCCAATGGTGGTTGAGGAGATAACATCTAGGCTCAAGTTATAACCTAACCCTGGCTATGGTCCCCAATTAGGGATAATTGATTCAGTGTGTGACCACCCTTTTCAGGCTGTCATGGGACAATATGTAACCTCCTTTACCCTATGTTTGGAGTGTTGCAATTATGTGAATGTTTCTTATGGGATATGTGGTTGTTTGATTTTGTTGTCTAGTCTTGGTTTTAGATCCCAACCTGTTGGTGTTAAACCCTGTGGTTAGTTGGGTTGTTATGATTGTGATTAATGTTATTTATGTTTTGATGTGAATGTTTCTTTCATGTGAAGTCATTTCGTGGTTTATGTCTTACTCTGGTTTGTAGATTATTCAGGTGAAGATAAATATTGGATCAATATGTTAGTTATTATTTAATTGTTATTAATATTATTATGATTATATGTATATTACGTTTTATGAAAATAAAGTTATAAATATTAACATATTCTAATGTTATTTATTAAATATTAATGTTTATTAGTAAATATTTAAATATTAATATGTAAGTATATGTTATATTTATGTTTTGATTTACTATTTGGTAGAGTGATTATTTTTATGGAGGTTTTCTTTATCTCTTGTAATATTTTGAATTTGTTTAATGAGAAACCCTAAACAAATGAGTTAATTATGCGAGTTAATTTAATTACTTAATTTATTTTAATTATTTTATTAATGGGATGAGGATAGGCACTTTAATTTAATATTTTAGTAATTTATTTTATGAGAAGATTTTTATTTCCTTATTTTATTTTGGTAAAAAGAGTCTTTTTAGGAAAAAGAAAGAAAGTTGCTTTCATTTTTGTTTTTCTTTCATTTTTGGAATTTAATTAATTCTATTCATGAGAAAAGAAAAAGAGTTTTCACTTCTTTTGGGATTGAAATTTTAGAGGATTTGAAATAAAAAAAAGAGGTTTTTAAGAGTTTTGGAAATGAGAGATTTTACATAGTTTTGGAGTAATTTTTTGAAAGTTTTTAGAAAAAAATTTGGAGTGGTTTTGAATTGAAATTTGGAGGAGAGTGATTTAGAATTCAATTTAAATTTGAGGGGAATAGATTTTGCTAGGGAATTGTGATTTTTTAGAAAATTCTGGATTGGAGAGTAAGGAGTTCAAAGTTTTTGGAGCTCGGCATCTAAATCTCATCCATGTCAAGCATTGGATCCAGGTTGGATTTTGAAATATTTTGTCTAAATTTTATTTTTGAATGTAAGAACAATTTGATTGACTTCTCTTTTTAATTTTTTAAAATAAATAATATATTGTTTTTATTCTATGTGTGACTGAAACATTTATTTATTCTAGAATAAAAATTAATACATGTTTATTGTCTTAGTTTTTTTTACCAATAAAATGGTCTAATTGCGTCGCCCATAATTATGTTTTCACGAATTGGGTTGGTGCAAATTTTAAAGGGTTTTTGCGCTTTATTGTCTTTTAAATTATGTTCAAAAATCTTAAAAATCCAGATCATTTTTTTAAAGATATATTTGAAACATGAGACTGCTGTCAAAATGCTCCTCCATGACTGCAAAAAAAAAAACTCTTTTGTTTCTCCCTGTAATTGTAACCAGTCAATGAAAAACTGGGATTTTAGATTTATTAGAATTTTAAGTTGGTTAAATTAATTAAAATTTTAATATTTTATATTTTGGAAAAAATTTGGTTGTTGGGTTTCTTATTTTATCATTTGGTTGTAATCAGGTATATTGAAATGAGGTTTTTTGTGGGAGTCATTAGTTGTTTTGTATTTTGTAAATTTTTGAGTCACTTTTGCTTAATTCTGCTCGCGATGCTGAGTTGTTGAGGGACAAATTTGAAATGGGTCTTTGATAGATTTAGATTTTGAGTTGATTTGAGTGTTTTATGGTTATTTTATGAATAACAGATTTATTGTTGTTAAGAGAAAAATTAGTTCAGTTTTAAAATTGTATAGGAGAAAATAGTTCTATCATTTTATTTGTATTGTGTTGTATCATTTATGCTTGAATGTGTTATTGTATTTATGTTGATAATCCCTTCCCATTTGTGAAAATTTATGTTGAGGTTTTTGTATCGTGTAAGGTTCACTTATACCAAAGTTATGTATTGTCGGTCTTAATTATGAACTTCTAAATTAAAGATTGACTATTATATTATAAGATTTTGCAAATTATGTTATGTACTTCATTGTATTTGTTGTGGTATAATAATCAGCTTTTAAGTTCTTATCTAGTTGTGTTATATGATTGGGTCTCTAGAAGTATCTGAAAGTCTTGGTGAATGTCTTTATAATTTTTAGTTGATTCTTGTTTTAGGCAGTCTCCTTTGGATGTTTTGGGTCAGCCACTTGTTGTATATGTTGCTTGCATATGTGTGGGGCCTAGTGTTGTCTCCTAGCATGAAGAGAGTGGGCCTCAGGGTTCCACGTGGTAGGGTGGTATTTCCGAACCATCTATTGGGGTTTAGGTGGTACAAATCATGCGCAACATGGAGAATTTTTCCTTTCACTTTATTCTATGGTTAAATGTATGTGCAGGTGATATTTCCATGGAAATTGCATTCAATATGTATTATATATATTCCTCTTAGATGAATATATCTTGTACGTTGTAGCATTCTTGTAATAAAAATGTAAATAGATTGAAGTAGTCTTGGAGACCTATTTATTGTTGTTTATTATGTAATGGAATTGTTAGCATAAGAATGTTGTATTTATGATACATATAAACTTAATTTAGTAGTAGATGTGATATGTCTCTTTGTACCTCTTTCATGGTGTTGATTAGAAATAGGTTTATATGAACATAGTGTTAAACACAGTTTAAATATAATTAAGCTATGTTACCATATGTAATTGGTTGTATGAAATATAATTTACATTCAAAATATTAATTGTATGTGTCTTAGTATATCAAATGTATTTATATAGGCTTAGTTAGTGTAGGTGTATCATAGTAGCGATGTTAGGGGACCATGGTGGATAGGTGTGTAATTGGGTTATGATTAATGTCACTTTTAGGTCATAATGTGATTATGATATAATGTTAATGTAATGATGTCATCCATATTAATTTTTTGTGTTGCATTAGTTAGTGTTACTTTAGTTTCTTTTATAAAAAAAAATATTGGCATGTTGTTGAAGGTCTTTTATGTTAATCCATCAGGTCCCTTAGCGGGGCGTTACAATATTTCTATGTAATTTCTAAAAAAAAATCTTTAGACATTAATATAATTAGCTCATTCTAATATATTAATATATCTAGATATAGAAAGAAAGATAGATATTGTAGTAATCGATTATCTTGTGCTTTATGAAAGGTGGGATTTAGCATCCATGGAAGGACTTCCAAAATTCATGAAAATAATATTCAAGGTCTTTGTTGAGGGTGTGAGGGACATGGTTCGAGAAGCTAAAACAACTCAAGGTAGAGACACACTTGACTATGCCTGTAAAGTTGTAAGATTTTATAAATATTTATTTTTTAATCTAGATAATTAATATTTTATTACTATAGATTGTGCAACACCCCGTCGTGCGAACCCCAAAGGACAATTAAACAATAATTACTATACAATTTTCTTTTCTTTTTTTTCTTTAGTTAATATAACATACATGTGATACACATTAAGTCATGACATGAATTTCATTTAAGTAGATTCATTAGCACATACATCCCTTGGGGTAACACGAGGATTCATTACATGACTAAAATCCATACAACAACAATAAAGACTAAAATCCAAAAATATAATCCATAGCAAAATAAACATTAACAAATATAACACATACATGATAAACCATCGATAAGAATCCATGATTAACTCAACACCTTGAATAACAACTGCCATTGCCAATAACCACACCAAGTTTAACATTACATTTCAGTACAATGTTATAGGGGTACAATGATACAACAGTGTTTCCAAACATAAATGGAAACCATACACAAGATACCATGATACAAAATGAATAGAGAAATGCAAAGTATCATAACTAGCTCCAAGACAAATACAACTCTAGAGTCGCCACAACAGCACCAATCCGCACCTCTCGATCCTCAACTGGGGACCCAATGGGGTGCTTAGCACGTTCCACCCGACCATGTGAGTCCGAAGACCCACCCCCCGTGCTAGGAGTTGACAAGAAAGAGACCTCAACCAAGAACATCCAAACACGGAACCACAAGACTCAACATCATACAAGAGTAACATGAAACCCAATGATAGTCACAACATCAATTAAACTGTGACTAGAAAACATGACATCCAATCATTTCTCAATTTAGTGATAAACCACTTCAAAAAACATAGTAACAGTAAAACAAATATCATAACATCAATAAATTGTTATAACAACAATAACCCACTTTCGAATCACAACAACAATGATACATTTTCAAGCATAAAATCACTCTCGAATGTCACAACAATAAGCCACAAAACTTAACATCAATAAATATCAAGTCATAAAATCAAAAGACCACTTCTAGAGGATATCAATAAAACAACTCAAAAGGGACTGCTAGAGGAGAGTGTCATCGCATGGCTTAACATGGATTCTCCAGACTACCTATTGCAAGGTGCTGCCTCCATCTACTGACGGATTATCTAGACAACCAAGCGCTAGGAGCTACCTCCATCTATGGTTATCCAGGCTACCTATCTCAAGGAACCGCCCCATAGGGTTGCTCATGCAGAACCGTTAACCTTTCATGAAGACAAGGCAACGATCTTGCCAACCACGGCCTTCTCAATCCCCTTTAGCATGTGATAGCACTAAAAGGCGGATGAGGCATCAATTATCTTTTTAATGTGATTCTGCCCACCCCCTAATTAATTACTTAGGTTTTCACTTATTAATCACACTCTAACGAGGGCTATCCTGGTGCCCCTTTGTGCATCGACCACCCACTTAGAGCCACTCTCTCTCTAGACACTCAAAACATAAAAACTAAAGTCCAAGGGTTGTACAACATAACAAGAACATTAGATCACAATAGAGAAACATGCGAGGCATTACCCATCTCACTATAAATATATAATCAAAATCTCAACGATTCTCGTACAACCCTTTCAAAATCATGAAACCAATACACTTGCCACATCAAGGGCACATTAAAAATAGAACATTTACAGACAATCATATCAAGCCTCTGGAAGCCAAAAGAATGAAAACCCACAAACGAGGGTAAAAGAAGCAATACCACTCCAACACGAAAACTTAACATTAGAAAATCTCCTTGGACAAAATGACTCAAATGGAAGAAAAATTAATAGGGAACCATCAGAAACAATCTTTCAACAACAAAGGTAAAAGCATGCAACCAGGCATCTAAGGGAGACCCCAATTTCCTCCTCACAAGATACCCATACATATGGTAAACAAAAGACCTTGAAAAAATCAACAAACATGACAACAATATAATTTAATGTTTCACCAAAGTAATAAAAGTGGGAAGACTGCATTCAATAAGAAGCATAAATTTATCACAACCAAGCATTGCATTAGTATCCAAAATACTCCACCACAAAATCAATTAATAAGACCCCCACAACTCAAAACAAACCAAGAATTCACCATGTAAGGTTAAACGAATATCAACACAATTTAACTTAAAGAAGATCCCCAACTCACGTCAACTCAAGAAAAGTCATAACAAAAGGGTATGTCAAATCATTCATAAAAAGGACACGAACCCAATGGAATGAACTCACTTCTGATGCCAAACAATTTCAAAGAGGCACCACAAATAGAATACACCAAATTACCCTTAAATTTCATTCAATTACAATTTATCCATTCATTTAATAAGAATTAATTTAAAATAAATAAGGAACTATATAATCACATATCGTAATTATCTCAAGGCATATTTTATCACACTCAGAATACTAACCCAAACTAATCAAAAGCAATAAACTTCAAAGAACAATAGAACTATCGTCTACGATTTAACTCTACACTTGATAAGGAATCGTTTTAACTCATTAAAGGCTATATTCACAACCTTACTAACATCTCACTATGCTCAACATAAAGTTGCATTAAATAAAAGAAGTTATAAAAGCATTCCAACCAATTTATTTTATTCCAATTCAGGATTTATAATCATTCCTATAACTATATACATTTATATAAATATAATGAGCCAATTTATACTCTAATTTTATTTAAAAGGATAACTAATCTCATGAACACTACATTACAATGCCAATTATCTTCCTAACTAAAACTATATGACCATCTAATTACACTATGAAGTAAGAACTTATTCAATTATAAAAAGGCATAACTTTTTTCCCTAATGTTCTAATGTTTACCAATCCACATTATTTAATATAATCATTTAGTTTTAAAATCAAAGAAATTGTCATTTTCTAATGTTTGAAATATGCAAGTAACTATCCTCTATTCGATTTTAAGCTAGGAGGTGAACCATTCTTAGATTTCCTCTATACATAACCTTTTAAAATAATAAAGCTAAAATCCTTCCTCTACCTGAAATCTTTTCTTTAAAAAGTGCAGTAAACTAAAAAAACTATATATCTTTAACCCAAATCATAAATTGTTTAGCAAACATGGATACTACTAAACATTGAATTTTTATTTCAATTAAAGTAAATTAAATTAATACCAATGGCACTTCGAAGTACTAATCATGATTGACAATAGACTCCAAGAGTGATACCAAGGAGAATAAAGATGGTAATACTCTAAAGAAATATAGAATACACTACAGGAGTTGTGATAGCTAATGAGCACCCAAGAGGGCTTGCCAACCCATCTAATCAATGAGTTTGACGGAAATACGAAGAGATATAATAGTGCAGAACAATGCTAACTGGCTTTACATAATGCTCATAGGAACTAGTTGCTCATTTATAAAAAGAAAAGAAAAAAGATATTCCTTTCACACGCATGGAGTATGAAGTGAGACAAGGTAAGCATAACGACAAGCTTATTCCAAGAAATGATAGGAAACATAAAAGCTCAAAATCAAGAGACTGATAAACGATGATTTGAGTTTTGAGATTCAAACCATGCCAATTAAAGAAGATAATTGACAGTAATTGTGGAATCAGTTACTAAACATGTCTCTCCTGGATCTAGATCACTAATATGAATTAGAGAATAATTTTGTACAATGCCTCAACTCTAAATGTTGTAACAGTGACAGATATCCAAGTATATTAGAAAGTGAGTATTGGAATTTGGAAGTATCGCCATCTACTTGCATTATTATCAAATCCCAAATGTTCTCCTGAAGACTGAAGAGAAGGAGACAGGTGAGATGCAAATACGTGACTTAGGAGTAGAGGAAATCATGTACAACTTTTCTTTGTGAACTTAATGCATTTATGTTTGGCAGTGAGTTTCCAGAGACACGTTCAAGTTGAAATTTGGAAATTAAACTTCGCTACAATCAATGAAAAGCTCTTGATAGTATCTTATATTTCAAGTATGATAACAGTGAGGAACGTTTTAACTAATAAGTGACTACAGGCACCATGATAACTAGAGGTTGTAAGCACCGATATTTACCTATGATTTGTCAAATATTAACAATAGAAAAGCTTTGGTAAGCATACATGTAAAAAGTGAAAGACACAAACTATTCCCAAAGGGATTACATCTCATGGAATACAATGCTTGCAGAAGTTATACAAAGTAAATCTGTTGAAGAGTTAGAGACTTTTGATTTGTTGAAAAATGGCTTAAGAGTATTTCCTTGCAAACCGATCCGAGATTGGATGTTCAAATGGAGCGTCCAAGGAATTTTAGGATAGGCCGATTGTATTACAAATGTATTTGATCTGAAAAGAATAGTTGATTTTATCAAGAAAGATAGCATAATGTTGATTAAATTAAAAGAAGCAAAGTTGAAAAGCACTCCAATATGATCGATTCAGAATTTGATGTCAAGGTTAATAAAATAGCAATGATCAAGATAAAGGTCGCAACAAAAAGAAAAGTAGGCCGATGCAAGAATAGGGTAGAATATTGATTAAAACATTCTATTTATACTCCAAAACAACCATCAGGTAGGCCGACGGGATATAGTGAAGTGAATAAATACTTGCACAGACCGCTTGCAACAAAAGAAATAATTATATGTTATCACCTGATAGAATATATATATTGAACAAGGAAGAGAATACCTGAGCTTCATTAGTTTGCTCCTTTAAGTTTTGGCTCTTGTCCTTTTCGTTACTCTCTTTGCTTCCTCTCCCTATGCTTCTGGTTACCGATCTCCCCTATATAAGCTATTTGTCTCATTCATAGGCATCGATAGGATGACATTGAAAAAAAACTGTCAGACACCCCAATTTCTAACTTTTTGCACCATTGGTGTTTCCAGAGTTCCACTCGGCTTGCACAAAAACTAGCGCCCCTTTCATTTTCCCCCCAAAAGCCAAATATAGTTATTATTTATTTTCCATATTCTACAGTTCTCTTTGACTTCCAATTGCTTGATAGGTGAAGTTTCTTTCCCGCTTTTCCACTCCCATCGGGGAACCGTTCGACTTCTATCACTTATTATAATTTCTTTGATGGTGTCTTTTACACTCCCTTCAGCATACCGTTGCACTTCCATCAGTTACGATTGTATGCTAGCCACTACCTCTATTCATTATTTTATAATTGACTCTTTAATCTATGAACCAAATAGATCAACTATTAAATATTTAATAATGTAATCTTTCTTTTAGTTATAATAAAATATATTTATTTTAATAATATTTTCACCTTAATTTATTTTAACTAAATAAATTATTAGTAATACTTATTTAATCAAAGAAAAAAAAAATTAAAATCAAATGATACCCTATCTCCCAAAGATATTTCAATTAATGTTTATTATTGAATCTAATTCTTTATTTAATTCCAAATAAAACAAGTAACCCTATAATTAAATTAACTTTATTAATCAAATCCAAGCATATTATTAGTGTTATCTCGAATCCTTAAAATTAAATTAAATAATAAAATCACCACATCAACATGACATTACCTAACAACTTACTTGACATCAACGACGATCGAAACGGAGGGTACTACAGATTGTATAGATAGGAAATTTAATTCAACCAGGATATTAATTTCATCATTTTTTAATATTAATAAGAACTTCATAACTATTTATATATCATAATTTACAATTCATTAAAAGTATGGACCATCTTCAAAAAGTGAAATAATTAATTTTTTTTTTTTAATTTAAAAAATAACATAATGTATATATAAAACATACTTTTCTCAATTCCATGGATCTATTGACCTAATTTGTCCTTGTATGTAAAGAAAATTATTTTATTTTCCTTTCTTGTACTTGTTAGTTATAATTGATAACAAAATTTATATTAATCCCCAACAAAAAATTATTTGCTCAGGCATTTATGGGATTTCTCTTTCCCTCATGTTGCTTGGGGTCTTTGGAAAGAACGCAACAATAGAATTTACAGAGATAAAGAAGCTCCTGTGGATATTGTTTTTGATAAAATCTTCAGATTCTTCAAAGAAAATGTCAATGTCTTTTCCTAGATGGTTTTCAATTCTAACAAAGTGGTACACTCGTCCTATGACCTTATAGTTGCTAAGGATTGGAATATTAGCCTTGATTTTCCTTGCGCCCCTAAGAAAGCCAAGAAGAATAGAGAGGGTGTTTGTTGGTCTTTTCTGCCTAATGGATGGGTCAAAGCTAACTTTGATGGTGTAGCTAAAGGTAATCCAAGGGCGGCAAGTTGTGGTGGAGTCATAAGGGAATCCTTTGGCGATTTCCTTGGGGCGACAACCTCTCCTCTTAGTTCCCAAACCAATCATTTGGCGGAGACTACTGGCACTTTTCACATTATAAATTTAGCCCAAAGTCTTAACTTTAAAAATATTTTGCTTGAAGGTGACTCCAAAAATATTATTGATTGCCTATGTGGCAAGTCTCCCCCCTCATGGACAATAAAATCATGGATCGATGATGCCATCTTAACTCTGGCTAAGTTTGAAAAAATTAAAATATCACATGTGCTTATAGAGAAGCTAATTTTGTTGTGGATTTTTTTGCTAATGAAGGAGTTAGGAGTAATGATATGAGCACTTGGCTTAACATTAGTGATCTAAGTTCTAATGTCTGCACTTTATTGAATTATGATAAATCACATGGACAAGAGGTGTGTTATCCCTTTAATGAGGACATATTTGATTTATCACATCACAATCATTAGATTGTATGGGACCGAGCTTAGTTGCTTAGTCTACAAGGAAGCTTCGCACGCTTTGTGGGTTCTTAGATTTGGCGGGGCCAGTTATAGTAAATATTTCAACTGTGTCTGCCCCACCATGCTTGCCAAGATGGGTGGTGATAGGAAAAGAATCGAGCTGGATAGCTATGAGATGCACAAAAAAAATTTTAAGGCTTGGAACAAAGTAAAAAGTGGTGGGTTACTTCCTTTCCTGGAGAAGCTCCATGGTTCCAAGCAGGAGGCTATAGACCTTATTGAGAAAAAATGGAATAATGGGAACCTTACCCTATTTGGTTGGAATGTGGAGCTCAATGAAAATCTGATAGCTGAACTGATAGGTTTTTCTAATGATGGGAAGAATTTTTTTAGGGACAGGGTTTTTTCTGATGATGTTGTTATCAGATTTCCAAAAAAAGAAAAATAAAGGCTGAATCTTCTAAAATTAGCTAACAGCTACTTTGAAGCTGACACCATAAAAGCCCTTTTCGAGAAAGGTCCTACAGGTCATCATGGAGTACATAACGGTGGATGGTCATTTCACCAGGGTCTATGGCTATCACTTTGCTCTGCTCAACCACTTCCGCTACAAGGTAAGGGTTTTGTTCCCCTACTATCTTTTTTGCTCTCTGAGGAAAAGTTTGGATGATCATAAGAAAAACCCTAGAAGATTCCCTATTCCGCATACTGGGCTGATTAGATTAATTACTGAGCATTACCAAAAAATGTGCATCCCTACTAATTTGGAAGCCCCTCCTGATTCTAAGGAAGACAAAATTGAACCCAGCTACTCAGATTTTTTGCCCAACTTAAATCTGGCTAGAACTGTCCTTAGCCCCCCTGTTGTCCTTTCTGGAAAAAAAACCCTAACTCTTTTTCTGTTAAAGCTCATGCTAAGTTTGAACCGAGAATCCCCTCCCTCAAGACCACTCTTGTTGATAAGAAACCCCAGGCTAAAAACCTTATCTCTAATTCTGAAGATTCCCCAGATTCTGAGGCATCTGGTGCCAATAATACTGAGCCAAGTGCCGACCCGTTGTTGGATAGAACTACTAGAGTCGGCTCCCCTGTTACTCTTGACCTTGATAAAACTTGTTTTAACACTAGTAGGGATCCCTCTATGGATGTTCTGAATTTAGCTAAAAATAGTGTTGATACCCATTTCAAACTCTTGAAATGGACTTTTAATGAAATTAATGAGCTGAAGATAAAAAAAATTGGGCCCTTCAAAGTAAATTGGAGGAGTTGGGAGCCAATATTGATGTGATTGAAAAGAAAGATGTGGATCGAAAAGATCACTGTTTTAGCAAAGAAACTATGTACCACGCGGACATGAATAAAAATATTGAAACTAAGGTTGAGAAAATGAAAAACACCATCAAAATAATTGCAGAGCAAAACAATCGTATGGCCAGTCACAACGCCATAATAATTAATGCTATGATTGAGAAGTTAGACAGAGCCCAACAGGGGTCTCTGGTGGTGGATCTAGAGGAAACCAAGGATAAAAGCCAGGAGATGGATGCTGGCATTTCAAAGAGAACTAGAGCCAATCTGAAGAGAAAGGCTCCCCCTACTCTGAAGATGATTCAAATTTTTAATAAGGGAGTCCATGACATGCAGAACTTGAAGGCGGAGATGGAGTCTATCCTTAAGACTCTGGGTTAATTATGTCCGGTTTTTTGTTGTTTGCTCTACTAGCTCTTTTTGCTTGACCTTTCTAGTCTGTTGCGGTTGGCTGTTGCTTGCTCCGGTCTATACCTTTTGTGCAGCTGCTGTTTATTACTGGAGTTTTGTTTCCTATCTTTAATGTTGTAAAATTTTTGGTTTTGAGTCCCTGTAAAACCCGTTTTACCCTTTATCAAAGACAATAACATTCCCTACTTAGATCCACCACTTATAGCTGAGTTGGTTGGGGCCTAGGGTTTTCTCCCTCGATGTCTCAAGTTCAACTTTTGCTTCATAGTGTGAATGGCTAATGGGGTCATTTACAAGTGTGTCAATGGCCTACTCCGCTGACCCACGGTATAGAGTAGACTTTAATAATAATAATAATAAAACAATAAAATTCCCTAGGTAGGTGAAGAAAGTAGAAAAAGATTCCTTGGCATGACCCTACATATTGCTAGAATACTTTCTCATGAAGAAGTAATCTAGCCCCTCCACTAAGAAGAAGGTGGTGAGAAACAAGTTCAATTTTGTGAGTGGTTCCATTATTCATAATATTCTAGTAGCATTCTCTGAGTAGTACTCTACTAAGAGTGTGAAGAACATTCCTTAATTTATTGACAAGGTCTTAGAAGCAAATAAAAATTCTAGTTCTATTTTCTTCATTTTGGACTATGTGTAAACATAAAATGAATTAAGCGCATAATTTTAAAATTTTGAAAATAAAATATATAGAACTTTCATTACAAATAGAATAATTTCTAGCCTTATAGAGTTAAATAAAATAAAATATCCATTTGAAAGTTAAAAATTCTAACAATGTGACTAGGCCATGGTGTTGTATCTACACATAAAATATACCACTAGGAAAATAATCCTAGATTAAATGAAGAAAATATTAGTGATTCCACTTCAAATAATTCTACAAATGTGGGAAAATATAAAGGAGGTGTTTGAATTATTCAAATATTTGGCAAGCTAGGTAATTACGATGACCCAAACAAATATGTATTATTTTTTATTAAACAAAAGCTCTTGATGGACTCAAAGGAAAATAAGATGAGCCATATTAGGATAAAAAGGCATATAAAATTATTTATTCTGCAAACCCAAGTGAATAAAAGGAATTTATTTCATACAGCTTATCAAATTACAAAGGATGGAAGAAAAATGACTAAGAACTTTGTAAAGAAGGTAAAAGATATAATTCCTAGATGTAGTGTTAAAATTACACCATTAATCAAAATACCAAATTAAAAATAATTTTGATTTTTTATTTGAAAATAATATCTATGCACTTGGTCTAAAAAATTATCAAATTCACCATTCAATTTCTTACAAAAGAAACATGTACAATTATTTTAAGAGTTTTAACTATTATTTTATTGTAAAATATTTTTCTATATTTCAAGTTAAATTGTTTGCCTACATCCATAGGGAAGATAGTTTGCGAGGTGAATTAGTCTATCCACATATTCTATCTTGCTAGAGTTTGTAAGATACAAATTAATGTAAGGATTTTATTTGTAGTGCTAAAAAGAATGAAATATTAACATGTTAACCAACATATTCAAAGTTATTTTGACTATATAATAGATATTTTAGTTTTTATATTGTACTATATATAATTAATGTGGCCCTCCTTAATAATATTAATATGTTGGTTTTCCTTGACATTATGAAAGGATTTGAATTTTACCTTTTTAAAATTTGTATGGATATTTGATTTAATACTCATTTTAAGTCTTATTTTATGTGAAATTTTCTTAATAATTTATTTAATTTAATGTATTAACATTAAATTTGAATGGTGTTTATGTACAATGGGAGGTTTACATAGATTCTTACTTGCAAGAAGCAAAGTGACTTGCTATGGGTTGTATTCCATCTTTAGAGGAATATTTAGAGAATGGAAAAGTGAGCTTTGGGGCTCATGTTGTGATCTTACAACCTATACTATTGTTATATGCACCCATTTCTAATGATTTTATAAAAGAAATTGATTATCCAACAAGGTTTAATGATATTTTATGCTTAGCCCTTAAATTAAAAGGTGACATGAAAAATTTCAAGGTATGTTATAAAATTAGAAAATTTAACTTTCAAAACATCATGTTTCTTCATGCATATGATCATTTCATTTGATTTAAAGATATTCATATTTGAAATTTTACAAAATTATAATGGTGTTTTTTAAGGCTGAAGCAAATCATGGAAAAGTAGTATCATGTATAACATGTTATATGAAAGACCATCTTGGATCTATAGAGGAAGATGCATTGGAGTATCTCAATTCTTTAATTGATGAAAATCTCAAAGTATTAAATAGGGAATACTTAAAACCTGATAATATTCCAATAATCAACAAAGATCATGCATATGCTTTATCAAAAGATCTCAAACTTCTCTACAATGAAAGGGATGGATTTAGTGTCTTCAATATTGAGATAAAGAATCTTATCACCAAAACCATGTTTGAACATCTACCTATGTGATCTTTTAGATAGGTTATATATATGCTTATTGGATATATCATAATGAATTTGATCTATTAACACTCTATGTAGTCAATGGTTATATGAACTTTTGTTTGTTTTTAAAATTTAAACTTGTTCTTTCAAATCATATCCATGTGATTTTTACAAGCCTTTTTCACATGTTGGTATTATTTAAAGTATTAAATTTCCATTTCCATATATATGTTCCTTCATATAATTGTACTTAATTTATCTTATTTTTTAGTAACCTAAGGTATTTTAAATCATATATGGGTATAATGCTTATAGATTAATTTATCATTTCAAAGAATCGTAATACTTTATTTTTTATGTTGTATGGAAATCAAGTGATAAACACCAAAATTTAGGCAATTACAAATGACATGAAGACTAAAAATTCAAATCAATACTTATATTACCAAATCAATGCAAATAAATATTTATGAAAGATAATATTTGAGATATTTTTATTTGAAATTCATGATCTCATCTAGGAATTATAAAAATAAATTTATTTTTTCAAATGTTTTATATAGAGATGTGCCACTAGATATATGCCTATTTTGGAAAAAAAAAATTGAGTCATTCATTGAAAGCTACAAGTACTCATTGTGTTCAAAAAATAATTTTCTTCTTATATAAATTAGATGCATTGATACTATAAAATTACTGATTAAATTAGAACCACTAGATTTATATTGCACAATATTTTTAACAAAGTAGTTGAGCTAGAACTTATCTCCCTCTTTTCTATCTAATTTTAGACTCTTATTAGTTTTTAAATTTCCTTTTATTTTTAATGTTTCATTTATTTTGTTTAGATGTATTAAATTAAATTTAATTGAGTTTTGGCAAGGAACCATGTATTTCAATCAAGTGTCATATGAAATCAAGGCTATGAAAAAATGTAGTAAGAATTTCTTGTGCACATGATAATTTGTTACATGTTTCTTCATTTTCCATTTCATATTTTTTTAACTATATTTGTTCAAAAATTAATCATGCAAGAGCTGTTATGTAGGGATTTTATCTTCTTAATAAAGTTATAGTTTTATATCACTACAAATCTCTCCCTGATTTGATCTTGGATCTAGGACTTCTTAATAAATATCTTACAACTCTATCTCTTACTCCCACATAGCTCTTTACTTTTATTTTATCTTGGATCTATTCATTCTCTCATGCAAGATACTTTTTCCACACATGTGAGGAAATAATCTCAAACCATAGAGGATGATATCTCTTTATCTATTTCTTTAGACCATAGCCTTGGTTGCTCTCTTTTCTAACTATTTTTCTCTATTTTTCCTTGTTTTTCTTTTGGTTCCCTTCTATATATCTAACATCTAAAAATAGACACAATTTTTCTTTTGCTTTATTACCTACCTTTGGGGACAAAACATCTATTGTTAAATGTTAGGCATGCTTGAATCACACCCAAAATTAACTATATTCTTGAGAATAAGTGGAAAGAAAGAAATAACACAATATATAGAGAACGACATAGAAGTAGCTTGGAATTCTTCTTGGGCATGAAACAAAATTTTTAGGATAATATTAACTCAAATATCTTTGGCCTCTCCAAGATCATGCTGACCTATAAATATCTAAGAATAAAATAGACTTGGGGAATCAAACAAGACTTGAATAAAATAAATTGGACTAATATCTTAAGTAGAAGAATGATTGTTTGGTCTCCTCCATTGGAAGGTTGGATCAAGTTAAATTTTGATGGTTGCTCAAAGGGTAACTTGAGGGATAAGGTTGCAAGTAGTTTGTGAAGGGACCATAGGGGTAAATGTATCAAGGGCTATGCAAAATGTTTGGGGATAGCTACTAGTAATGAGGTAGAAGTAGTTGTAGCTTGGTGGGAATTAAAGTGGATAAAGGAAATAGGTTTTTAAAAAGTTATTATTGAATGAGATTCCAAGTTGATTATTGATTCACTTAAAGGTGTTGTGGAGGCCCCTTGAAATAGTAAGAGTATGATTGATGATTCAAAAAGGATGATAAAAACCTTTGATCAATATATTTTTCACCATATTTTTAGAGAGGGGAACAAAGTAGTAGATGTTGCTTCTAATGCTAGTTTATTATTTTTTGTGGCTTAATTGGAAATTTGAGGACCTTCCCCAAAAAATTAAAGTCTATGTCTCAGATGATCATCTTTGGATTGAATCTTTGAATTTCAATCATCTATGGTTAAATGGAAGTACCAACTAATCCAACTATTTCAGCTTATAGTTAACTTATGTGTCAAGTTATGGTTTAACTATTGCTACTCCTTTTTGAATTTGAATTTACTAGCTCATATGATGATGCACCAAAGGAGGGAAAGGTTTGAGGATTGGATGGGTGAATTTTCCCATGCCAACCCTCATAAAATATTTGGCCACTTGTTGTTTTGTTTACTTTTAGGGTTCTCACATAAAACCTGTGAGCACCCTTCAAAATTTGCACACACTCTAAACTCTCTTTCATGGGTTAGTTATATGCAAATTTGTTAAATTATCCTATGAAATAGCATATCATGCTCCAAAATGCAAAAAAATAACAAAAAGGATCAAAAGACATGTAGAGACATGGAATATACCTATTCCATAGTGGATTGGTGTCACTTGTAAGAAGCAACCCTTTCCCAATCCTTGACAAGCTCAAATGATGAAGATTGTTGAAGATGCTATGAAGTGGACAAAATTAGCTCCCAATTGAAGAGAGTAACTTTGCATGAAGATTGTGGATGGATTGTTGAACAATGAGCCTTCTATTTATAGAATCTCAAGTTGAAAGAGTGCCCAAAAGAGAGCAATTTGGGATAAAGATTTAGCCAATAAGAAGGAGCCACTTGTCCAAATGTGAGTGGATGGAGGATGTGCAAGTTTTGGTCAATGTGCCAATAAATGGGATTAGTTGGCCTTTTCAAATTCAAAATTGTCTTGTTGGAGGGAGAAAAAGAGACTTAAATGCCAAGTGGGGGACATGTAAGAGGGAGTTATTGCCATGTTGGAAGGGACAAGTCAACTTGTTTTGAAATTCAAACTTGAGGGAATATTCTCCAAAGATGCCTTGTTGAGGGAAAATGAGGATTTTATAAATGAATTAAAATGCCTTATTTGTGCAAGTGGGAAAAGCTAGAGGATGTGATGGGTGATTAGATTAGATTAATCATGATTAGATTAATTTAGTGAGGGATTAGGTGGTTTTGACCCATTTGACTTAGATACTTTGATTTATTTAAATAAAAAGGGAGGAATATGAATTTTGAGATTTTAATCAAATAAAGTTTGATTTATTTAATTAAAAGGATGGTGTTAGGCTTAATTTAAACAAAGTTGATTTATTTAATTTAAATGGATGACCTTTAGAGATTGAATTAAATAGACTTGATTTATTTGATGAATGGATTTAGTGAACTTGATTTATTTAATGAGTGGATGAATATGAATAATGCTAATTTTGTATGTCTACATTTTCCCCCTCTTTGAAGCAATGTACTTGTTGCATTGGTTCAAAGGATAAACTTGCCACGATCAAAATTCAAAAAAATTCTAATTTTTTCGGATGCCCCAGTGGAAAGAAGTACACTAGTACATTGCCCCCTCGAGAGATTGAGCGAAAATATTTGATTTGAGGGTCAATCTCACGATAAAGAGGTTCAAGATGGATGGTTATGATGATGATGTAACTGAGATGTTTTCAAGATGCTTAGAATAACCAATCTATATTATCCTAAACAACTTAAATGATGATATGATGTGATGATGGATGATGTGTTAATGCTTATATGATTATGTAATGGATGTTTTATGCAAATGTATGGTTTTATAAGATGCTTAGACTAAAAGACCTATTTTATGATGATGAACATGCATGTGACATGATGTGCAGAATACTGATGGTTTGTGGATGCAGGATGGATGCATTGGAAATGATGATTAACTATTCATGAGGTGATGTTAGTGTGGAAAAGAAGAAATGAGGTGATGCCAAAAGGATCCAACAAGCCAACTTTATGAGAGATGATGATGATGAGAAATAGATGGTTTTCTTACCAAGAATTGGGATTTTAAAAGGGTCACTTACCTTATGTTTGATAACATGAATAAGCATGATGCATCAAGGTATAAAGGACCAAGATGTCATTGCACTTAGAGTGATGGAATTTGTCTTGAAAAATAGATAGGAGTATTCTTGTTCACACCTGACATACAAAAACCTTGCTAGGATGCACTTTAGAAGTTTCAAACATCTTGGACCAAAAACACGGAAATGTATAACCTATCAATGCAATAGTCAACAAGCTGCCTAAAACACCCTCCATACATATCTAACAAAGCAAGTATTCACCAAGTTATATTACAAGAATGTCCAACAAGCATAGCAGACAAAATATAATGATCATTGCCCCATTCCTATCTCTCTAAATCCATTTGTTTGGACATCATCGAGAGGTTATTGGAATGAGCGCAAAGAGATAAGTCAAAAGACAAAGATAAAGTAAACAAACAAGCTAATATTCTTCAATACGCTAACCAAAAGGAAATGGGTTTTTAAGGATAAGAACTAAAACTATTGCTAAAAGATAATGCCCATTGTAGGAAGGATACATCCTAGGACATATTAGTGGATGTGGCATGTCATTTTGTTTATCCAAAGTGTCCTTTTTGATAAATAATGCCCATTGTAGCAAGGACACATCCTAAAACATGATGTTATCAGATGATTGATATGGGACTGATTGGATGATGGGCTATTGACACCAAGAGTTGACCAACTTGTTTACGTACTGAATTACACCTGAGACTTGACATTTTTTGGTTTCACTTTTTCACCTACTAGACTTGTTTCTAATTGTCTCACCAAAGGTTGAGGATGAGGATCGTTTATTATGAGTGATGTTATTGCGAGTGAAAGCAAGATGAGGTGGATGGATTTTTCTAAATATTTAGATGTTTTTGGAGTTTTGCAATGTTTTGACTCTATTTTTGGTATTTTTCAAGATTTTCAAATGTTTTCATTTTCGATTTTCCAATATTTTGGGGTTTTCTAAGATTTTGACCAAGAGACTAACCTAAGGACCTATCCTAGGGGCCTTGAGGGATGATCAACAGATTATCCTTTCCTACATTATACAGGCAGAGACCATGTAGTTTGACTAATGACTTGACTGATTTATGGATGAAGATATACATGATGAGATGTCAGTTTATTATGATAGACTCCTAAAGAACTGACCTAAGTGTCTTGGGGGATGATCAAAGATCAACCTTACTTATGTTCAAGGCTTAGAGACCCATAGTTCAACAAGATGACTTTGTTTTTGACTTTTCGAATGACTTTTTGACCCGTTTTAGGATTTTGATATGTTTTGAGTGTTTTTGGATTTTGGTGATTTTTTTATGTTTTTTGGGTTTTTTGGATTTTCTGATATTTTTAGATTTTATGAGATTTTAGGACTTCAGGAATATACATGAATACGATCCTAATGAGAACATTCCCCCAGCGTGATGCAATAGAATACTCTGGTAAAGACAGGATAAATTGACCTTGAGGATGGGCCGAGTAATACTAGGAGGGATCATGATACAAACACAAGACCAAGATATGATGCAGATGTCAAATGGATGGGTGGTGGATGGACATTTGAATGTGGTGTATGATGGAAATGTATTGGATGGATGATGCAAAACAATTCGTGAAGATCTTGGTGGATGGAAAGTGCTTATTTACACAAGGTGCCTTTTTGCCAGGTTTTCACCAAGGTACTTGTCCAAAGTGCCAATGAAGTGGTTTTCACTAGAGGACGATTTTTCTCTTTACTATTTTTTTTAATCCTTTTTCTTATTTGTTTGGATTTTTTTCTTTTTGATTTTTTTGTTGTCACCAAGATGCCTGTTTTCTAGGTTTCCATCAGGGTAACTATTTTTTTAGGATATTTTCTGATTTTTTGGATTTTTCATTCTATACCTTGAAAAATGAGGCATAAATTTTTTTGAGATGAGAGTTGTTCATGGGATTTTGCAAAGGCTCCCCTTCAGGTGTTGATAACTGATATGCCCCTAACTTATAGCTTGTTGTGATAACAAATGGTTCCAACCAATTGGGTTCAAAATTTCTTTTGTTATTTGGATTTGGTACGTTCTTTTGATTCTCCTTTAGTACCAGTTCTCTAACTTGGAAAGTCCTGCTTCTGATTTTCGTGTTATAGCTCCTCTTGAGTCTATTTTCATAGAATTGCAAATGATTTAAAGCATCTATACGTTGCTCATCCAATAGGTCCAACTCATTCAGTCTTGATACTCGATACTCTTCATCCATGATGAGGTTTTGTAGTGATACTCTTAGTGACGAGAGCTCAATCTCAATGGGGAGTACTGCTTCTGAACCATAGACTAGGGAGAAGGGGGTGGCACTGGTGGGTGTGCAGATGCTGGTTCGGTAGGCTTAAAGGGTGGGATTGAGCTGAAGATGCCAGTCATGACCTATGTCATTGACTATTTTCTTGAGGATCTTTAAAATGGTTTTATTTGTGGCTTCTACTTGGCCATTGCCTTGGGGATAGTATGGGGTGGAGAAGCGATGTTGGATTTTAATTTTTTTACAAAGTCACAGACATCCTAATTCTTAAATGGTGTCCCATTATCTAAGATATTGGATTGTTGGAAACCCTAATAGCAAATGAGATAGTTCAAGATGAACTTTGATATCTACTTCATGGTTATATATGTCATGGGTATGGCTTCCACCCACTTGGTAAAGTACTTAGTGGCGGTTATGATGAACTTGTGGCCATTAGATGAAGTGGGAGTGATTTTTTCAATGAGATCGAGTCCCCACTATGAAAAGGGTCATGGTGTGATGATGGGATGAAGTTCTTGAGTTGGAGCATGGACGAGGTCTCCATGTTGTTGACATTGTAGACACCTTCTGACGTAGTCATATTCCTCTCTTTCAATTGTAGGCCAATAATACCCCATCCTCAACAATTTCTTGGCTAGGGTCATTGCACTCAAGTGTGAACACAGATGTGGTTATGTACTCCAGTTAAAGCGGTTAATGCCTCCTCAACATTTAAAAAATGTAATAGGGTTCCTTCTATGCTCCTATAATACAGGGTATCTCCTAGGATGACGAATCAGGATTCCCTTTTTACAAAGGTTCATTTTAGGGTTGAAGGTAAGTTAGCAGGTATGACACATATTTGTAGGTAGGTATAGATGTCATGGTAGCCAAGATCATCGGGACCAATGATTTCACACACAAATTCTTATTCTAGTACCTCAAATGCAGGCACGAGAAGCTGCTCTACCAAGAATTCATATTTTGGGACATTGTGAGGGATGTCTAGTAGGGATCCAATCATTGTCATGGTGTTTGTTGCTTTGTTGTTTGCTTTGGGTATCTGTTCAAATGTGATCTTGATAAAGGATTCCTTGAGAGTCCGCTAGTTTCTTGTATGGAGTGAGCTTATCATCATTAGTCTGGTACTCACCGTTCACTTGGTTTAATATTACCTTAGAGCCTATGTATACTCTCAGGGCCATGATGTGCCACTACACTACTATTCTAAGACCTATGGTTAAAGCCTCATATTTTGCAATGTTGTTGGTGCAGGGGAATGTAAATTTATATGATCTAGGTATGCAGTCCCCTTATGGGGTGATAAATAAGACATCGACTGCTTATCCATGCTATGTGTATGAGCCATCAAAGTAAAGTTTCTAGTGGTCGTCTATGTTGAGATTGAAGATGGATTCGTCTGGAAACTCTGAGATGAGAGGATTCTCTGAATAGATTGGTGCTTCTACAAGTTGATCTGCGATGACTTTTCCTTTAATTTATTTCCATTCTACGTATTCAATTTCATACTCTGATAGTATCATGACCCATTTGGCCATTCTTCTAGTGAGCATTGGTTTTGATAGTAAGTACTTGAGAGGGTCAATTTTGGCAATGAGTTTTATTTTGTGTGCCAACATGTAATGTCTAAATTTTTGCAATGCAAACACTACTGCTAGACATGCTTTTTCAATTAATGAGTAATTTAACTCATCCCCAACCATTGTGCGGCTGATGTAATATATGGCCCTTTATGTCTTGTTTTTGTCGTGCTGAACTAGGAGAGCTCCAAGGGCTATTGTTGTTGTTGACATAGAGAATTAATGGCTTTCTTGGGATTGGTGGCATTATGACTGGTGGTGTAAGAAGATATTCTTTGATCTTATTGAAGGCTTCTTCACACTTGTTATCCCACTTGTACGCTACTCCCTTGTGAAGTAGGTGAGAGTATGGATTATGTTTATCTTCCAGTTGTGCTATGAACCTTTGGATGGAGTGAAGCCTACCTTGGAGACCTCTCAATTGTTTCAATGTTTTGGGTGCCTCCATCTCAAGGATTGTTTTTACTTTGACTGGATCTACCTCAATACCTCTCATTGACACTATGTATCCTAGCAACTTTCCCAATTGTATGTCGAAGATGCATTTCTTTGGATTTAATTGAACCTTGTATTCTTCCAGCCTCTCAAAAATGGCACTTGAGGTTGCTATGTGATCCTTCCTATTTTTGTATTTGGCTAGTATGTCATCAACATAATCTTCGATAGTTTTATGGATCATGTCATGGAAAATTAATGTCATGGCCCTTTGGTATGTTGCTCCTACATTCTTCAAGCCGAATGGCATCATATTCGAGTAGTAAGTCCCCCATGGACAAGTGAAGGCTATTTTGTGCTAGTCTTCTTTAGAAATCATTATCTGGTTATATCCCAAGAAACCTTCCATCAAGGAAAGCATTTCATGACACATCATCATGTCTATGATCATGTCAATGTTGGGAAATGGGAAATCATCTTTTGGACATGCTTTGTTTAAGTCCCTAAAATCTGTGCAGATTCTGATGCCCCCATTGGGTTTTGAGATGGGAACCAGGTTTCACACCCATCACTAACTCATTTGACTACAAAATCCGATGAAACTATCCAACAAAATATGTATAATTTGATGTACCTCAGGTGCTACAAAAATTTGATGTGTAATTTTCAATTTTTTGAAAGTTTATCCCTGACATTCATGAAAATTTTGACGAACTTGGGGTTCATCAAAATGTCAGCTATCATTTTTGTCAAATTTTTGATAAACATGAAAAATAGAAAAAAATGAAATTGTGGCTGACATAAAGAAAAGTGAGTTCACGCCTGATGTATTGCAACAGTTTTTTTCTCTACTTGAGACAGTTTGTGGAGAACTAAGGGTGATTTTCTTGGGAAAAATCAGAAAAAAAATCAAGAAGATATCACCAGGTTGAGGGTAGTCATTGTCTTTTTGCAGAATTCAGTTGTGAAGTCAAATTTGTAGTTCCAGGTTTGAAAATCATATTTTAAAGCAACATCTCATCAGATTTCATTTTTAGAGGATTAGGGTTTTGAGAATTTCATGTCCGATTTTGTTGTGTGGAATCACCATAAGATCACAACCAAGGAACAAATTCTTGTGACTATAATTATGTGATCCATAACTCTATTGGTCATGTGGCACAATTGTGCTATAACAAATACATGATGCATTCATGTGTGACCCAAGTTTAATGTGGCTATGTTGTGATAGAAATGGAGGCACTCATATAATGTAGTTAATTCAGGTTGTATAATGTAGGTGTCAATCATCATTGGGTGCATTCAGTTGTCTCAAGTTTAACAGGTTAGGATGTAATTATAGCATGATCGAAGAGTGATTACCTCTTGCTGCAATAAAGAGCCTATAACTATGGTTGATATGCAGAGTGGTTGTGTTATATCAATTATGTAGTGCATTCAAGCACAACCCATGTTTAATGGGCTATTCTAGAGAGTGATCAAGATTTTTTAAACCTTATGAATGTTACTTGACATATATTTGCATAATCTCAAATTCCTTCAGAGGCTTTTGAAGTATCAATGTATCCTATATAGGGTTTAGAATGATTTATTTTAATTAAAAATAAATAAATGATGTATTTCCCTATAATTAGATAATGTGGAGATCTCCTAAATCTGCCCCAGCACACTATCCTCTTTGGCACTGTATTCATTACTCCAGCTACTAGGGTTTTGCATGTGACATCTTTAATATCTTCATGACTGTGCTTTTAAATAGATCTTAGTCTTTTCTTTAATCCTTTTCATGGTAACCCTTGAGTTCCATAATCCACCTTCAATCTCTTCTAAGAACGGTATCTTAAGCTAGACTGCATAGTATGCATATAAAGGAAGTTCTTCATACCTACCATTGTTCCAAACCACCACTCACTGCCTTGCTTAAAATGTTGCCTCCATAAGCACAATAGCATGTTTTAAAATCATGGTTGCCAGTGATTGACCATTAAGGTCACCACTTTCATCATGAAGATATAATGATATTTTTGTCTTCAAACTCAAGGCATTATGTAAGATAACATTGTGAATAGTTTGTTGTGTACGATTTGATTTTCTTGCACATTTACTGCTTTGCTAACTTCCTTTAAGACTGGGTATTGCACCCTCAGCTGCAATCTCAAATAGCTCACTCACTATCACTTAAAGATTCCTTTCATGAGCATCCTTCTATAAAATAAAACTATGCCCTATAGACTGCCTACTTACTACAGGGGACTCATTGTTTTATGGTATTGTAGTTCTTAAGATCCTTCAACCTTATTGACAAGTACTTCACAATCCACAAGGTATTATTCACTATTCTCCTATCTTTGATGAGTCTCAAAACACTGCACGAACATGCAATCCACTACCTCCATTATACATTAATGGCTAAGAAGAAACATTGAACCTATGATTACCACTATTACTTCATTTGGATAGTCATTCCTTGATTGCATTTTCCTTGTCTAACACTACCAAAAGCATTTGAAAAACCCTTAAGGTTAGCAAGGGGGTAAGGAAACTCAATGTTAAACTCTCCATTTTAATTTGCAAGGTTTGAGCTTTATTATCTTGTCACTGCTCAACCTCTTTTTGACTATATCACATCTCAAGTGACTATCATTATTCTTACCATAGATTGCATTAACAAATGTCACTAAGCTACATAGTGTGCTTGTTATTGGCTACAATCTTTAGATTGCAAGATTTTGTTATTACCTACAATGTCTCAATCTTTCTGGTATTGCAACCTCACTAATCCACTATAGTTATTGTTTATGTTTCTATGGAGGCCTAGGGTTTGTACCCTAATCATGATCTTATCAATGTTTCTGTTGTTTTTTATTAGGACTCTCTCAATGTTGAGAACCCTAGGGATAAGCTCATCATAAGAAGTTACACATTGCATCTTTAACTAAAATGATAAATCTGTATTGATATTAGCAATGATGATTCTGACTTGTTGCTCCTTAGGAATCGGTCACTTACTCTTACTAGCTCACTACCTCCATTGTTGTAAGAAGTTTGCGATCAAGTTCAATATTCTTATTTTAAGAGTCTTAATGGTTGGAAATCATAGTAAAATCAGAATTTAATAAGTTTTGGAATTAGCATTTTAAAGTGTTTTTTGGGGTCATTAACTTCAAACTATCTTCTCTTTTGCAGGGGTGGTTGCATGCCAAATTTTTTTGGTGTAAAATATCATAATTATTAGATTATGTTACCTATGTATGAATAAAAATTATTGGAGTGAGTTTGATAAATTTTGAATATCTAAATAGTCAAGCTTGGGATAGAAAAATCATGTCAGATAATATTAGTCTAGAACAAAATGAAGAGACACTTGATAGATTGTGGGCTAGATTGAAAAGAAAGGGTGATGGGAAATATTATTGTCCTTACATTAATTGCAAGGGCTTAAAGACGAGACAACTTTTAATCACAACAGCTGAGAAACATTGTAGGTAGCATGGTCACATGGAAGGGGGGAATGATTATCGTCCATGGGTAAGTTGTTCATTATATATGTTTATATTGATTGAATTTGTAAATTTTTATATCGTTTTAACATTATATATATATATATATATATATATATAATCACTTGATCATGATCATGGTTTATTTGTGCCTATCATTATTATAAAGGTGGGGCACCCTAGGGTAGATGAAATGGATTATCACAGCTCGGAGAATGTGGTTTTGCAAGCGGACAAACATGGAGCTATGAATATCAAAGATGAAGTTAATGATCCTATGGAAGAAGATGATCATTGACCAGAAAATGCAGTTGAAGATGATGGTACGAATACATTGATCCACAACACATTTAGTGGCAGAGCTAATCAGGATGATCAAGATGACTTTGATGATGTTCATGATTTACCTGTACTTGAGAAGGCATACGAGCCCCTTTATGAAGGCTCCAAACAACTCTTCTCTTTGTTGTATTGTTGTTGTTGAATTTGAAGGTTATGAATGGTTTATCAAACATAACAATCTCACGGATGTTAAGGTATGTCATATATGTCATCTTTTTTCATCTATTTTAATTGTTGTTAGTTCATCACTAGTAAATAAAGGATGAAATATGCACCATTAACATTCTTTATATTAACAAATTATTTTTTACTGTAGATTGATTGGTGAATTTTTGTTACCACCATCAAATATTTTACCTCACTCATACTGAGATTTATCTTCCATTATGAAAGATATCAGAATGGAGTATCAAGTAATAGATGCATGTCCCAATGATCATATTATATATCATAGACAATAGGAATTTGCAATAGAATGCTCGAAATGTCATATCAGTAGATATCAAATAGATCAATAACAAAAAAGGTGCCTCGCAAGGTTCTTCATTATATTTCCATTATTCCATGTATGCAACGATTATTTAGGTGCGAAAGCTTAGCACAATTTATGGATTACCATGCACAGAATAGAAGTGGAGATGACATTCTTTGAATGCCTTGGGATGGTACTACATTTAGGGACATGGAGGAAAAATGGCCACACTTTAAAGAACCTTGTAACCTCATGCTTTTATTGGGAGCAGACGGTGTCAATCCATTTGGAGAGTTGAGATATATTTACTCAGTGTAACCTTTTTTGTTATCAATAATAACGTTCCTCCATGGATGTCAATAAAGAGGGAGCACATAATGTTGTCAATGATTGTTCCATGTATTTTTTTACATCAATTTTCTTTAATGTAGTAGCATCTCATTTGTCTTATTTTTTGCATAATGACATATTTTTTTCATTCAATAGTCATGTACATTAATTTATATATATTACAATAAAATAGTTATAATAATTATGTAATTTTTATGTTCATTCAACTTGGTAAGTACCAAGTTAAAGATATGAATGTATATATTGAGCCTCTTATCGACAAGTTACTCAAGTTATGGAATGGCGTCACTATGTATGATGTCTCTAGACCAATAGGACAAAGACAATTTCAATTCCATGCAATGCTTGTATGGACAATTCATGATATCCTAGGGCTAACACATTTTTGTGGTATGTTATAATGTTCGACTGCACTTTAACAATATTTAATCTGATGAAGTAGATATCATGCATGTTTCTAAAATAATCTATTCATTATATATAATTAAAAAAATTGACATATTTAATCCAATTATATATGATCTTGTAGGTCTTCAAACAAAGGGAAAATTTGCATGTCCAATTTGTGGTCCAAAGATGAAATCTCATCGTTCAACAAGTTTAGGAAAGGTGTTTGATGAGTATAGGCACTTCCTCCATAGAAATCATAAGTATCGAACTATTGAAAAATATCTTTTCAATGGGAAAGAGGAGACTACATCAAAACCACAAAGAATGTCACCTCGCCTATGGAAGTTGGAATATAATAGAATTAATCGTAAAGTTTATACATTAGATCAAATTGTTTATCTATCATAAATGATATGTTTTGAATTTATATTTTTATAATGTGTTGTGTGTTGTGTTTACTCATGTTGTAATTGATAATGATTGTCGTTGTTAATTTGTTTAACTTATATGCTTCATGAAGGTCGTCAAGGCATTAATGGCTAGCTTCCATAGGGACTGAAAAGTTATCCCAGACAATTTAGTAGGTTGCCCTACTATAAGCAGCTACAAATTGTGCATTTGTTTGATACAATGCATATCGGAAATAATATAACATAAATGTTATGGAAAATATTGGATGGAAGGCATGACAAAGAAAAAATTGTCAAAATTTGTAGTGACATTTAGGAAGCCAATCATGCAATGAAAAATGGCATTCAATTAAATAGCGATGGAGACCAAATTAATATAAGTGCCCTTCCTTAGTTATTAACAGAGCAAGAAAGAAATGCTATAAAATAAGTCATACAAAAAAATCAATTTCCCACAGGATTTGCTACGAACATAAACAATATAATAACAAATAAAAGTGAATTTGGGTTAGGGATGAAAACACATGATTGACATACCTTCATTAAGGTAATTATTCTGGTTTATTATATACACTTGTATAATGCATGCACTTTTGAGTGTATTGTATTTACTACTTTTGGAAAAAATAATGAAAAGATCATTTTATAATTGTTGCAATACATTCTACCTCTATCTCTCCTAGACAAATTTGATAACAATGTCAAGCAAGATATATATGATTTTGGAAAATACATGAGGTAAGTAGCGAGAGTTGTTCAATTCGTTGTATACATCTTATAATTGTCATTTGTTTTACTTGTTATGTAATATATTATATATTTTTGTTAAATCTCATTAATATATTTGCACCTTGAATCATTTGTAGATGGTTATCATTTAAAGAAATCCATAAAGAAGATATAAATTATTGGAAGATAAAAATTCCTCATCTAATGTGTGAAATGCAAAAGTGTCTACCTTCAACATTTTTCAATGCACAAGAACACTACCTCATACACCAAGTTGAGGAGATTGAATTGTGTGGACCTGTACACACAAGGTCAATGTCGATGGTTGAGGGGCACTTGAAATTTTTTAAGGCTTTGGTTAGACAAAGAGCACATCTTGAGGGTTCTATGGTGGAGGGATATACGGTATACCAGACCATGGTGTACATTAGTGAATAACTTCCTAAGTTTTAAGCAAAGATCCATGTAGATCACATTTGGGATCCCAACTCCATTAAAAAATTTGAAGGGGAGTACCTAATTGGGAAAGGTAGATTGAGGAAAGTGAGGTAATTATAAGATGGTCATGGAGATTAATTGGAATACATTTTAGATATAGTTTTTATGTATATTGTACTTATTTAATTTTTAATCTTCAATATACATCAATTATAAATTAAGGTTGTATACTTTGGTATTTAACTAATTATACGTCGTTTGTGAATTTCAATTTTTTTTGATATAGTTGGTCGAGAGTGGGATGCACTACATTTGTACGTCGCCAACAATCTTGATTAGATGATGGTTTGGATTGAATGATGTCAACAATCTGGTCATGCATTAGCATGCGGGTATGTGCAAGATCATGATGGGCCAAAAAGTGGCAATATGACGGGTATCTGGCTAACGACTTTTTTTTTACCCAAAATTGATGAAACAAAAAGGGTTTTTAAAGGAGATTTTCGCTTTCCACCAATATAAATTATGTTTTACTTTGAATTTAATAAGTAATTATTATTCATTTCTATTCAAATTAATTTACTAAAGTCTTGATTGATAGACCACCCTTGAAAAACATCTATAGCTGCCTAAATGATATCACATTTTTGAATCCAAAACATGCATCACATTCTTAAGGTGGTCGTATCGCACGAAGTTTTTATATTTTTAAAAGTTGTAATAAAAATTCATAACTAATTATTTACTTGGAAAAAAATATAAAAATATGCATCACATCGGACATGAGTCTTCCACTTATATGTAAAATATTATAAAAAATATTATCATTTTATATTGTGGTTAGGGTGGTCAGAACATTACCTACTTATTTTTTCCTTGAAATTTAAGCACTCTTGCATTGAAATTTCAAAGCCACCAAATAGTTTTTTTTTTAAACAAACCTAGTAGTTTACAAACCATTCAATTTACTACAAATTATATTCTTACATATTTTGAAATAATATAGATAAATTATTATAAAATTTATATTGTTGCCTAACTCGATTTTCTATTGTTTTGCCACTTAAGGGCCTCTTCCATGATCCTGCACATACCCATGGATTGATTAAAGAAGCTCATCATAATGGAGATTCCAATGTTACACAAAGGGAAATTGATTTAGCATATAGTTTAAGAGATAAACAGGTACGTATAAATATATTAATCACCCATATTATTTAATTATTTTCAAGTATATTGATGTATATATATGTTGAGATTGTTTTCTTTGCATACATTCGGCCAAGAATAAATATGTTTATCAACTAACGATATTGTAATAATTTTTACATGTTTGACATATTGCAGGTGAAACACCACAAGGCTATGTGGTGCAATGGTCATAAATTTTGAATCAAAATGTTGGATGACATGAAGAAAACTTGTGATTATGGTATAACTGCAGTCTTTCAGGTGACTAATGTTTCATCTAGAAGTGACATACATCTAGAAGTCTCAGAAAATTGATACTATGGTATTTTGGATGATATACTTGAGTGTGACTTTAAGTCCTTCAGATTAATTTTGTTCGTCGTCCTATGGTACAGGCTATGATTGAATGAAAATGATCCTGAGAGAATTGTTATTGAACATGATAATGGATTTACCATGGGTAATACAAGGTTGATCGAGCAAGTTGGAAATGAGCCCTATGTTCTTCCAAGCCAATGTGAGTAGGTATTTTACTCAGAGGTTCCAGGTAAACCGGGTTGGTCATTTGTTTTTAGACATGATCCAAGAGGAAGGCTGATAAAGTATAATGTGGTGGAAGAAGAAGATACCAAAGAACTAGAAGATGATGTAGATGATGATCAGGATCAACAGTTAGTTGATGATGTCCTGAAAAAGATGTCGAAGAGGAGAAACTAGATCATGATGATGTAGGAGTTAATGTTCATGAAGATGATATCTGTGTGGATGATGACATTATCAAAACTGATATCAATGATGATGATGATGATGATGATATGACCAATCCTTACAATGTCAAATCTAGATCGAATGATACATACAAAGAGTTGGATGAAGAAGAAGATCAATGACATTGAAATGTATAAGTTATGTGATTATATTATCTATTTGATATTAATTTCTTGATAGAATTATATTTGACTTATGTGGTTACATAATTAATTCATGATTTTTTTAATTTTTATGCCATTACATAATTAATTTAATGATGTTTTTTTAATGTTTGAAAGATCAAAAAATTAAAACATTTCAATAGTGATGTTAACAACCTTGAAATTAGTGTGTTTTATGTTTCATGTGATCATAAAAGATTAAAAAGTCAATTGTAGAGGTGGTTTTTTAGTGGTTGATGTGTAAAGGCCTTTAAAGGAATAAAGCGATCATTGTAATGGTTGTTGATGGTTGAGGATTTAAAATACAAGGTCTTGACATTCGAAAATCTATGTTTCTCTTCAAAATTTCTTTTTTTTTCCTGTTATGTAGCACTATACGGCCACATGCAGCCATATTTTGATGTGAAATCAATTACAGGTCATGAAGATATGTGTTAGATTTGATTTCAATTTGATTTGAGGGCTTAAGGTGTTGATTTGAGTTAGAAAGCTTCATTTCTTTGCATGCAGTCCAATTACCCTATTTTTGAGGGTTTTGTAGTCCAAACATGATATAAAGGGGCTCTTAAACTTTTTGTGATTACTATAGCTTGTGTAAGAGTCCCCATGGATAATGTTGTAATTATAGGATGCATGAATAGAGCGTAGGATGATAAATAAAGAAGGTATAGCTATTGTCCTCAAAAAATTTGTGAAGAAAAACATATGAAATGAGAGGTTCAAGCCTAGGTTTCAACAAAACATGTATGGGAGATCTTATTTTATGATTTTTTATCCATGTGTAGACCTAATGGGTTGTTTTTGAACACTAAATATAAATGATATACATACACACACACGCACGCACACACACACACACACATATATATGTATGTATGTATGTATGTATGTTTGTGTGTATGTATGTATGTATGTATGTATGTGTGTATGTATATGTATTTTTAAATGTAAATGTAAATGCAATTATTGGATGCTCTACTAGAACAATAAATGCAACATCATTAAAGAAATCTATATCTATGTATATAAATGTGTATTTCTAAATGCAAGTGTAAATGCAAAGAGCATATGGTTTTGTAGTGTTATAGATACAACATATCCATAAATTAATGTAATTGAAATTCTAAATTCTTCAACACATATAATATGAAATCAATCAAACTATTAAGCTACATGAGAAATAAATGAAAAGAGTAAATGCATATGTATGCGTATTTGTTAATGTAAGTGGAAAATAAATAAGAATAATGAAAATTATAAAAGAATACAAGGAAAGGTTTAGAGTTTAGAGTGGGAGAGAGACATAGGGTAGAGGGTTTAAGGGTTTAGAGTTTAAGGGTTAATGGTTTAGGGTTTAGGGTTAAAGTTAGAGGGTGTTGGTTTGTTTTTTACACTGTAACCAGGTTGGTCTTCTAATCTACCTATGGGATTGCCAATTCCAATCAAGGGCAGCTCGAAGGACCTAGACCAACTGATGAGGACTTTAAAAATCCTCCTACACTTTGGGATCTACAAGACCCAGGAGGGTGATCCCTTAATGTGCTTACAACCTCTACACCAATATCATAAACAACATTAACACATAAGAGATAATCCCATTGAATAGCTCAACACAATAGGATAATATCGAATAAAATTGGTTGTTCACCAATAATATCAACTACATGTGGAGCATGAGATAACTACAACACAATCCATAGTAAAATATAGTTATTAATTTGCAATTTGTAGCAAGCTCTAGGAAAAGATAAACAATTATTGAACTACACAAATAAGTACAACTTAGATCAGTGCCATATATCAATTACATGAGTCAAATTCATAAGCATCTAAAGGTTTATGATAGATTTAACACATAACATATAAGATTCCTGACAATATTGCATTACAATTTCATCAGTATGCATTCTCATCCAATACTACTTATCAAATCCTTATATAGAACATATTCGCCTATAATCCCATTCAAGCATTTTAATTAATTCATTGAATTAAAGATAAAATAAGGATTATACACACCACAACAGTGAGATGAATGAAACAACCCTTAGTAATCTTATTCAAAATTCAGATATGCATGTACAGTGGAGAGACATGAGTTTGAATTTATCATTTCAACGCAAATGCTAGTACTATTATACAACATTAAATCCCCATGAATTCAAAACCCATTATAGAATAACTTAGAACCTAAATTGTATTTCTCTCTAAAACCATCAGACTTTACAATTTGCTCTACAACTTCACCTAGACTCGACCAAAAACTATCTAACTTGCTAACCCATACTTCTGGCCTTGAAATCCTTCTTATAAAAAATGAAGGGATGTTGTCATAATAGTGGTTTACAATTCCTGAGAGGAACGAATTTTAGCTAAAATCACATATTTTTAGAAAATATAATGATTTAAGCCTTTAAAAGTTCCATTTTAAGGATTCCAATTGAAGAGGGTTTGATCAAATCACCTTAGATCAAACCCCTTTGGATAGAACCTCGCTAGTTTTAAACCATGCCTATAAATGCGTCTCCTTTACACCTATCAAAATGCTGATAAAAAATCACTTTTGATTTAGATTTTGGGGGATCAAGTGAATTCATTTAAATTTTATTTCAAATGATTATAGTATTCATCAAAACAAGCTATCCAATGAATATAATTTTAATATGTTTTGGTTTTGTTATGTATTTGTTTTTTAAGTTTTATTAAACATAGGTTTTTCATCGAAAATGAATTTCTTTGTTCTTCACATGTGGAAAAATAGAAAATTATCAAAAAAAATTGAGAAAATATGAGTGCACTAGATATTAAAGTCCTTGATCCAACAAAAAATTAAAATTAAATTTTTGATATATACAAAAAGTTCGGCGTTATCGATGCATTGTTAATGCGATTGTAATTAATGACTTTGAAACTTGATTAAGGAAAAAATATTCAATAAAACTATCTAACCAAGTGGAAGCACTAGATATCAGAGTTACAAATCTAAATTTGAAAGAATTAGAATTTTATCCTTCATAGAAAAAATTTATGCATTATTATACGGTGTCGTCACTTTTTAAAAATGTTGTTTTGAAGAAAAAAATCTATTTTCGTGGGAGATGGAAAAAGAAGTGCAATTTGATTCCAAAAATTTTGAAAAAAATAGTTTTAGAATCTACAGACAAAATTTGATGAGACTCTAGTTTGCACCATCTTCAAATTCCTCACAGTTTAGCCGCTATAGGTGCCTGAATGTGAAGATTTAGTTAAAAATAATAATTTAAGTGTCCAGTTTGGCCAAAAATTATAAACCACTATTATGGGATCACTCGATTTAGGAGAAAACAAGCATCAGGCCAGAAAGTACAAATTCCACTAGCCAAATGAAGCATTTGTTGATATTCCAAAAATTGTTACAACAGCCATCACCCTAGAGAATATTCTTGTTCATCATGTCAGCTAGGGAAAATTGGGGCAACAACAAAAAACCACAAGAAACCCACACCAAGACCCCCATCAAAGCAAATCTGGAGGCCGTTGTAACCGCAACATCTGATTTACCACTCATTAGTAATTCATTCTTTTATTCCTCCTCAGTCAAGTATTTATTTACCCACCCCTGATATTCTTCATCAGTTGACCAGTAAAAATTAATTACCTCATTCACCTTGGCATTATAAGGCGTGTATTTTACTACTACCTGATTTGCATCTCTTTCAAAAGATTCCAAAAATTAGCTGGTACTAATGATTTTATCCATACAACTCACCAACAATTCATAATCTGAGTCATCAGAAATTAATTTAATTTGATCATTGATGACCTCACATGCTTGAGCCTGCCATTGCTGGAATGACCTGATTTTCCCCTGCTCATCAATTATATCAAGTAACAATGTGTTACCCCAATCATTGAAATTCTTCACTAACTTTCTAATCTTCCTAATCAAGTCATCTGGTAAGGTCTGAAAAGCTTGCAATTATTTTACTAACACTTGAGTAGGCTTTAATGATTGGGGCTTATTGTTTGTATCAAACCTTGAGGCCTTATACATGACATCCAGATCACTGGCCCTAGGGATCCAATTTTCAATCAATGGTATCACTACCTCCTGATCCCTATCAATATTCTTTATTGCATCTAATAGAAAAGAATATAAAGAATGTATAGATAGAAATTTATTATCAACGTTTTCATTCAAATGCCTTAAAATAGTAGTAACAATCTCTTTTTTATTTGAAAGAGATCCCTCGTCACTTACCCTCAAAGATTCATGTAACTCATCAATTCTTTGCAAGAGTTGCTTCTTTGTAGGATCAATAGAGCACTCTATTTCTTCATCAATTTCCTCTAAAGAAGGGGTCAAGGAAGGATTCTAATAGGGAGACCCTAGTGTGGAAACCATTGAAACAAGAGGCACTAACCCTACTATGGAAGGTAATGTATTGGTCCCTGGAGCACTTGATGTCTCCACAATCTATCTATACCTTAACCTTTCCACCTCAGTTTGCAACTCAACATTCCTCTATTGCATCTTGTTGTATTGTTCAATCAAAAGGTTATACTTCTCCATTAGGCTTTTCTTTTCAACCTCCTCCCTTTTAGCAGTATTTTGCACCAATTTGGCCACATTCACAGTTAAACTAGTGGCCTTGGTGGTTGAGGTCTCTGAAGCTCTCTTTATTATTAATCCCCCTCTGAAATTTGGATTAATGTCTATAATATTTGACTTTATCCCTTGTGGGGCCAATGTCCAAATTTCCAAGGTTTCATACTCTTCACTGAAAGCAGAATCTTGAAGTGTTGCCTTGAATTCTTCTTCAGATTCTTGCAAGGGATGCTTGGACTTCATAATAGCATTAAAGGTCTCTGCATCTACAATGTCCCATTCAGGAAGAATCAATACGCCAGCCTAACTCACCAATTTTTTGCCTTCCTTAGAAGTGATGTTCTTAAATTCTTCCATTAATTTAGCTTTCACTTCCTCATGATTCTCCTGGTCTAACCTGTCAAGTCTTAGTTCCCTTCTCTCCTTACATTTATTTTGATATTCTTCAAACTTCATCCTTCATACCAATTGAAAGAATATAGGGGTCTTGACAAATGTATTTTTGTCTAGAAACTCCTTACATGCTTCCATTCTTGCATCTTGTACACTTTTTCCTTTCATATCTAAATAAGATAAAACCAATTTAGCTAGCCTAGGAGGGGAAGGCATACCAACCTGCATGTCCTGATCAGTAACAATAATTTCATCCATCAAACTCTCATGTGGTTGATTAGTTATTTTCCTTTTAGGGATTGGCTCAGATAGTGGCACTGATGGGGGACTATCTTCTAGTGATGACTCTAAATCAATGATCTTAATTGCCCTGACACTTTGAATTTTGGACCTGGTTGTGAAGGAAACTTTAGAATTTGCTTCCCCTTTCTCTCCACTTCTTCCTCATCACTGCTGCTATCCTTTTTTCTTCTGTAAATGGGCTATTTTTTTGTAGGTTGGTATGTTGGCCTTGTTTCAAATGGTCTAGCACCTTGTTCTTGTACACCTAGACTCAGCTCTAAGTTTACCTTTTTGGTTCTCAAAGTGCCCATAATCTCTATGAAGTTCTCCATCAAAAAATCAATTTTCTTATGGTGGGGACTAAACTCCAACAATGGATCATATTTCAAATCCATTTTTTGCACAATATTTAATAACTTATCATAAGCTATCCATTTCTCCTTATTCAACTCCTGCTTATTTAGGTCGAACTCATTTCTGATTAGGTCCTCAGGAAAGTTGAACTTATGCACAAAATTGTTAGCCTTTATTCTTTGTCTAAAAAGGGTAAAGAAACCCTCAAGATCATGTTGCCGCTTTGGACCACATCTCAAATGATAATCCTCAAAGAATTTCTCAAAGTACACCCACCTTCTTTTTGAAAAGAAAAAATCAGATACCACTGTATAATCAGGGAAAAATGTTCCCTTACCCCTCCCTGTGCAGTTGTCCTCATGGATGCAACCTATCTACCACATAACTTCTACAAACCCCACTCTTGGTGGCACATTGTATGGCAGTACATGAGGGGCTCCTTGAAAACCATATACCCTCAAAACAATGTTGACTGGGTATGGGATAATGTCACCCCAGTTATGGATGACTTTTAATTCTGGCTTCCTCCCCTTTGGCCTGAGGAAATCATGTAATTCCTTAGGAATCCTAGGTACATTCACCATCAATCTAGCCATCAATCTAGAAGCAAAACAATTATCAAATTGCACATAACTAGTGCTTTCCTTACTACAAGATAAATTTGAAAACCCATATCTATATTGGCAATCTTTCACCATCAACTGATTTCCTTAATTTCATCTTCTTAAAGAAGAAGTCAGCATTCTTGAATAAAAACATATGCATCAGCATAGAATACCAAAAGAATTGAGTTTCAGTATCATTTTTATGCGGCTTTGACAACCTCTCATGCATCCTCTCAGCCAAGAAAGAAGCAAAGTCATATGTGACAGAGAAGTTAGGGTGTTGTGTTTGCACCCCCATGAACATGTATGCAATGGGCATCACCACACCAAGACTGAAACCCAAAATCTGACACAATGAATAAAAAGTGGCCAAGAAATGATTTGCAAAAAAAATTAATCTGAAAGGTTCTTGGTCACTGGGGCTAATATGAAATCTTGAACCTCCTTCCCTAGCCAGATGAGGTGGAAGCAATTTAGCTCTGAAAAGAGACTTCAACTTTGCATATTCCTGCTTCATTTCCTCAAGGTTGATAGGTACGATGTCCTCACTTAGTTCACTCAAGTCAAAAATCTGTTGAATATCATCTCTGTTAATGCTTAACAAAACCTTTCCATCATTATCCCTAATTACTCGTGTGATAGGGTCATATCTTGCAGCTACTGCCCTAAGTAGGTCTACATCAGGGAAAACATTTGGTACCACCAGCTTCCTCATATCATACATCCATTCATTTGAAAAAGGGTGAGGAAAATTCCTCTATCCATACCACAATCTGAACATTTCCAAACCTGTGAGAGGAACCCTAGCATCAACTATGTTGGAACAATTTTATACTAACCCCTCCCCCAGGATTTTCCCTCATATCAAAACCAATCCCTTCTTTCTATCATTCATTGACAAGGGCAATTGATCCAGAAAATCATCATACAGGTTTCTTTTTAAATAGTCAATCTGGCCAGAATGTTGCTTGGGTGGTGCCATCTCAGATAAACTAGGGCTTCTTATAACTTCACACTTCAAATAGCTAGGACTAACCAGAGATATGAAATTAGAGAACAAAATATTGCAATTTCTCTCAATTTAAATAAACTATAGCCCTAAAACATTTATCAACAAGCCCTATGATAAGTACAACAAATATTTTCCTTAATTCAAGCACAGAGTGACCGGAAAACATAGAAATTAACTCATGGCTCTTTTCAAAGAATTCCCAAATTCTGGCTATCAGGGTTCACAACCTTTCTCTCGGCTCTAAAGCTACTTCACAAAATACCCGAATGCTTTGTGACACACATTAAGTAGGAGAATTGATTTTATTTCAATCAAATTGTTCCAATAAATGTCTCATCTGCCATTAAAGCTCACTCGCACGCTGCACGAATGGCTCCAACCATATTTGATGTAGATTTAAATTTGACTCGTTGATCCTTCATTTTGATCAAATCATCAATGGATACCTTCAAAACAAGTTGGCACAATCACCAAAATGGCCATAAGGGGCTCACCATACCATACATTGCGAAGGAAGTCCATGTGGTGGCTGCCTACAATATCGCAATCGGTAAAAAATCCAGCAACTTTGGATCACGCGATGGCGGGCAACCATAGATCTTGAGCATCAATGATCTCATTCCTTCAACACAGTCATCAGCCCTATCATTAACCCTCGAGCAGCTTTTCCATCAAGATTATAACACATCCGTCAATTTGAATCGAGTGCATCTTAAGAGCACTTTAGTAACCCTCCTTTTAATGTATTTAAGGATAGATTAATTTTCCATGATATTTCCTTTATTCTTCCAGCTTCATTAGATGAGACATGTGGCGACTGCCCGTGATATTGCAATCGATGGTGGGGCCATCACAGGATGGTGGGGAACGACTGATATCAAATGTTAGTTGATCAACGGTTGTGTAATTTCATCCCCCAAAAGGACATGTGGCACCTTCCCATGATATTGCAATTGGTAAAAATCCTATAGCTTCCGATCACACGATGGCAGTAAACTGTTGATATCCAAAGGAAATTTGATCAATGGTAGCATGAATTTGATCCCTTCTACAAAATAAAACATTCATTAAAAAGGACAATGGGACATCACTAGGCCAACGGTAAACAATGACATAAGTTATTTTTAAAAAGATGAAACATGGGGCCTACTGAGACTTAGGAAATAAAACCCTATAGAGGAAATAAAGTATTAAAATCAAAGGGACTCGGCCTAGACAAACCGATATGACATAATTTTTTTTAAAACCCCATCAAAAGTAACAACGAAATAGAACCCAGCAAAAGCATGAAATAAACATTAGGGTTTTACATGAAAACAAAGCTAAAACCCCAACCCTTAGAAAACTCGAACACCATGAAAGACCAGAGACATAAGGCAAGGCATCAGTGAAAAACAAGGAGCAAAATACTGAAGTTCCATCAGTGGCTCCAATTGGGGATGTTCATTCCACTAGAATGAAGCGAGAATCCAGAATCTTAGGTAGAGCAAACCAAGATGCAGAGATGACCAAAAAGGGACTGTTTGGACAAAACAACCCCAACTATGTACAAAATATACAAACCTAAACTACGGTTCATGGAAAAGAATACTTCAAGTGGAGTATAACTTCAAGAACTATCCATGAACTAGTAGTTCCAGAAGATCTCCTGTCATATCTTGGAGGAAGTACGAATCTTCACCCCACTTACCATTAATAAAAAATGGACCCAACCAGATTAAATCAAATTTCCCATGTTTCCCTTTATCTTCTAGTTTGACATTCCACATTAAAACCAAATCTCCATCTTTGAAACTCCTTGCAATTTCCCTCTTGTCATACAGATTCTTTACTTGCAACTGCAACTTTGCATTTCTCTTTTGGGCTTCCCTCTTGGTTTCATCTAATTCTATAAGAGCTTCCACTCTCAATTGCATCTCATCATCAATTTCATTATCATACATCTGGAAAAACTTATACATTTCCATTAAGTTATTTTGGGGCAACCTGGCATTTATCCCATAAACCAAGTCAAATGGGGCACAACCTATTGCCTTCTTCACATTTACCCTATCTGCCTAGACTGCTAATCTCAGCTTAGAATCCCAAGCCCTTTTATTCTGATCTAGGATTCTTTTAATAATCTTCATCAAGCTTTTATTGCTTGACTCTGCTTGTTCACTTCCCTATGGGTGGTATGGTGATGAATAAGAAATTTGGATGCCATGCTTCTCAAAAAACTCTGTGTATTCCTCAGATCTAAAACACATTGAATTATCTGACACAATCTTTTCTGGACATCCAAATCTAGTCAATATGTTGCTCATCAGATCCCTTAATGTGTTTACAACCTCTACACCAATATCATAAACAACATTAAAAATAACAGATAATCTCATTTAATAGCTCAACATAATAGGATAATAGCAAATAGAATTGGCTATTCATCAACATTATCAACTATTTGGAGCATGAGATAACTACAACACAATCCCAAGATAAAATAGGTCATTGATTTGAAAATTTTAGCAAGCTCTAGGTAAAGACGAACAAATACTGAATCATACAACTTAGATCAGTGCCATATATCCATTGTGGGAGTCAAATTAATAAGTATTCAAGGGTTTATGACATATTTAACACATAACATATACGATCCCTGATAACATTGCATTGCAATCTCATCAATGTGTATTATAACCCAATACTACTTATCAAATCCTTATACAGAACATATCCGCCTATAATCCCATTTAAGCATTTTAATTAATTTCCCTTGTCAACAAATGATAGGAAGAAGGGATTGGTTTTGATGCGAGGAAACACCCTAGTGGAGGGATTAGTGTATAATTGTTCCAACATAGCCTGATGGAACATTGGATCTTTGCTCATGCTTGCGAAACCTTTCACAAAAAGATGTCATGAATGCACCTTACCCAAAGTATGCTTTAGGACCTCCATGCATACAAACACAAGGATTGTCATTTATCATCTTGCAACAATGGTACCTAAGATGATGGTACTACCCCTCCCTTGGACATTGCTCTCTTCTTACAATTGGATACATCAGTCCTCCTTTTGATTTTTTCAAAAAGATATGAAATGATTTATAAGCAATGCCTTATTGGGTCAATGAGATCACCAAAAGTCTAGGACTTTTCAAATGAAGGTATATTATTGGCACCTGGGTATGTGCAGGATCATCATGGAAAAAACAGGCCCTTAAGTGGCAATTTTTTTTGAAAAATTAGAGTTAGGCAACTTGACGTAAAAATTTGAATAAGTGATCTATATTATTTTAAAAATATGCAAGAATAGAATTTGTAGAAAATTGAATGTATTTTCTAAAATACTAGGTTTATTTAATTTTATTTTAATCTATTTGGTGAAAATTTGAAATTTCAATATAGTAGTACTTAAATTTCAGGGAAAAAATAAGAAGTAGCTGTCTGTCTGACCACCCTAACCACAATAAAATGATAATATTTTTTTATAATATTCTAGATATAAGTAGAAACTCATGTCTCGATGTGATGCATATTTTTTGTAATTTTTTTCCAAGTAAATAATTAATTATGAATTTTTTATTACAACTTTTAAAATATATAAAACTCATATGTCGACCACCTTAACTTGATCAAAACTTCATGAAATTTATTTTTTTCTTTTAATCTTATAGTATGTGAAGCATAGAATGTGACATGTTTGATTCAAAAAATGTGATACCGTTTGAAATCTATAGATGTTTTTCAATCATCCTATCAATTAGAATTTTAGTCATAATTCAAATAGAAAATTAATAATAATTATTTATTAAATTCAAAGTAAAGCATAATTTATATTGGTGAAAATTTGATAATATCCTTTAAAATCCCTTTTCATTTCATCAATTTTGGGTAAAAAAAAAGTCATCAGTCACATACCCTACACATACCCATCATATCGCCACTTTTTGGCCCATCATGATCTTGTACATACCCACCTATCCCTTTTCTATTCACTTGTTAGGACTTAGTAATGACTATCCAAAGAGAAAATGAGATAGTGGAAACAACCATTTATATTATTTATCTCACTGCAATCCATTTCATGGCTATAGTCATGTTGTCACCCAGTGTAGATTTATTTTTTCAAATTCATAGATAACATGAAGACAAACCTATAGCCTTTAATGGTACTGCTCTTATTCATGACTATGCTCTATTCCCTTGAAGCACCATGATTTATGATGGTTTTTATGCTGAATATCTTCACTAAAACACCCTTGTGCAAGTATATTCCTTCACTATTATAGCCTATTGCTAGAATGGATGATCAATGGTATGAAAAGGTAAAAATACAACTATGCTTTGCTTCCTTCACTACTTGTTGCTGATTGTTGATTGTTGTTCATATGCACTTGTAGCATTGTAATGCTTGATGTCCTACAAGAACCTACATGGTTGTCTTGTAGCATAACCTCATAGTTGTTGTTCATATACACTTGTACTATGGCCTTGGCTTCCAAAATGAGACCTCTCTTGAATCATAACTGCGTAATTGTTATTTTTAACCTTTTGTTTCTTGTATGCAATCATGATTCATGTTGGATCAATCATGATGACCAAAACCCCTACAAGAAAGGTTATGAGCATAGCAATTGTATCTCAATCACATGATATGAGGGTTCCATTGCTATCATACACCTCTTGTAATGACATGTTTACAATAGGCATATTATTTGTGTCAACTAGAGTTGATGTTTCTTGAATGACTTTTCCTTTTATGCCTTTCCTTAAAACATCATGCATTGAATGTTATCTGAAAACTTGTTCACCTAATGTTTGATTGTGAAGGCCTTGAATAGAGCCTTATGCAACTTCAGATTTTGTTTTTGTTGTTTTCCTTCATCAGACCATTGTAGCATGCATTTTTGGTTGTCCTTATCAATGACAATGACCATTACCTATTGCATTCACTTTCACCAGTACACCCATGAATGAATAATATCAATCCCCTTTTCCTCTTGTAACTCTTGCAAAGGTGTTGTCCTTGTACTTGTATCATGACCTTGATTCAACCATTGCTCTTCTTTTGTTATGTGTAATAAATACACATAGTCTCCTCATTTTATCTTTATTGGATAGCCACCTATCACATATGTGGGTGACCTAACAACTCACGTTCCTATGTGATGTGTGACTGTCCAATAGGGTTATGGTGAGAGGGGATTGAAAACAACTTGAAATGCTTCCTCATTGTTTAAAAGATGCATAATTGAACTTGATGCATCTATGAAGTCACTTCCTTTATAAATAGATCATGGATCTTCTTAAGAAGATTGAAGGACATATCAACACAGTATGTTGTGTCTTTTGAATCTGTCCTTTCCTGTCTTGTCTTATGTTACTAGTCTTTTATGGTATTGGGAAAATCCTAAGGTTGGGGTTTTGTCTTTGACTGAATCCCTCTATCTCTCTCCCCTCTACCCATAACCCTAAACCCTAAACCCTCTACCCTCTCTCTCTCTCTCTCTCTCTCTCTCTCTCTCTCTCTCTCTCTCTCTCTCTCTCTCTCTCTCTCTCTCTCAAGTCTCTCCCTCCTACCCCTCTCCTCTTCTTGGTCTTTATCTATCTCTCCTCCATCCTGTCACCCCCCCTACCTAAACCTAAACCTAAACCATATTCCATAACCCTTAACCTCCACCATCCCTCCATTTCTCCCTCCATATTTCTCCACTCCTCCCTCTTTCCCTCTCTCTCACCCTCCACCCCTTCTACTACTCTCTCTCTCTCTCCTCTTATCTCCCTCCCCTCTACCCTTCCTCTACCTTCTACCTCACCACCTTAACCCTCTACTCTCACATCTCTCTCCTACTCCTCCTCTCTCTCTCTCACTAAGTCATCTGTCTCTCCCCTCTGCCATAAAGCCTAGGCCATAACCTTAAAACCCCAAACCCTTAAACCCTCTGCCCTCTGCCTCTCCTCTCAGCTCATCTCTCTGTCTCTTCCTCTGCCTTGGCCTAAGCTGTGGAAGCCACTTGTGAGACCATGAGCTCTGAGCCCATGGGCCATGTGTAGGCTCTAGGCCATGTGTTGGGTTATGTATTAAAACATTATAAAAATATAATTTTTTGGAGTTCTATTAGGAATTGAATGATAAATGACGATGAATGGGAAAATCTAAGGCACTTTAATATTTTCAACTAAAAAGTTAGAGTTCAATTGGGATTAGTGTTCACTTAGGGTTAGGTTTAGGGTTCAATTAATGTTCAATTTGGGTTAGGATTGAGGATGAGGTTGGGGTTTAATTAAGGTTATGAATTCAATAAGAGTTCAAATGGGGTCAAGGTTAAGGTTAGGGTTGGGGTTAAGGTTCAATTAGGATAAGAATTAGTGTTAGGGTTAGGATTAGAGTTCAACTATAGTTCAAAGTTAGGGTTATGGTACAGTGGGACTATTCTTCAATAATGTTCAGTTAGGAGTTAATACTTAGTGGGTTGGATTTTAAATGTTCAATTAGGGTTAATACTTAATTAAGGTTGGTTTTAAAGTTCAATTAGGGTTTGGGTTAGGGTTGGGATTATGAATCAAGTAGGTTTGGGTTAGGGTTTGATTAGAGTTAGGTTTAGGGTTTAGTTAGAGTTAGGGTTAGGGTTAGGGTTAGAATTCAATTATGCTTAGTGGTCAATTACAATTAGATTTAGTGTTCAATTAGGGTAAGGGTTAGAGTCCAAATAGGGTTAGGGTTTAACTAGGGTTAGGATTAGAATAGAATAAATTTTTGTGTTTAATTATGATATCTAGAATTTAGTATAATTTTAGAAAATGAAATGATTTGGACATAAAGAAAAAAAATAGAAAAGTTGATTTTATATAGATCTTATTTGTTAATTTATTCTAAAGTTCTAATTAATAATTGTTTAATTAATTTAAAATGAATATTTAATTGTATTGTATTGTATTGTATTAGATAATTAGTAAAACTAAATAGATAATAAATATTTTATGGATTTTAAAAATTAGAAGGGTTAGGATTATAATTCTATAACTAAAAGTAATTCTAAGGGTTATTAACCATCAAACACCTTTCTACTAGGATTATAACATCTCCGTTGATTTAAAACACGTGCATCTTATAACTACTTTAGTAACCCACGACATAATGTATTAAATACACATCAAAGTATTTATCATTCCTTCGGCTTCACCGGATGAGACACGTGGGGCTCGGCCATGATATTGTGATCAACTAGTGGGGTCATTGCGGGATAGTGGGGAACGACTGAGATCACACGACGATTGATCTATGGCCATGCAAACTTGTCCCTCTGCAAAATAAAAACATTTATTAGGGGATAGGGCCCAATACACATGGTGCTCGCCCATGATATTGAGATCAACTAGTGGGGTCATCATGGGGTGTCAGGAAATGGCTGAGATCACATGACGATTGATCTAAAGCCATGTGAACCTGTCCCTCTATAAAATAAAAAAAATTATTATGGGAGAGGGCCCAGTAGTCATGCGGGGTGCAAAATAAAAAAAATTATTAGGGGAGAGGGTGCACTCAATTTTGATGCTAATACCCAGTCTTACCACATATTTATACTATATATTGTAAATAAACAGTCCAAATGTAAATAAAGAAAAAACCAAATGATAAAAAATGGACCCATACTTGAACACATGAGAACCTCTAAATGTTATATGAAAAAAACATAAATACATTCATGAAGAAGTGAAATAATTATTTATTTGTTTCAAATAAAATATCACAACTCTCCACTATAAGTATTTCATTTAAAAAATAAAATGCTCATTTAATAAAATAAGACACTCATTGAAACAAGTATTGTTATCATAGTGAAAAAATATTGTTCTTATGTGTACAACAATTGGGGTAGCAATGTACAAGCATTGGATAATTTTATATTAATAGTTTGTCCTACCACAAATATAAAAGGTGAGCACAATAAATAACATGTATTTTCCCATTAAATGTGAAGGATTTTCAAAAAAAATTAGTGTTCAACTATTGGTCCATTTTTGTTCAATATAAGTTGTATTTTAAATAATTATGTGTTGTTTTTATAACAACAAATAGATTTTTGTGTTCAACTATTAATCCATATGTGTTGAATATAAAAGGTAGAGATATCAAATATTTATGGTTATCAATAAGTATTTGGTCCACTTAGGTTGTATATTAATTTTAATTTAAATAAAAATATCATATTCTACAAGAAACAAATGATATTTTTTTGGTTCAACTATTTGGGGGTTCCATGATTAAGTTTTGGTCAAACCTTTTAAAAGTCAAATTTTAGACACTTCTCAAAATATCTTCCAATGTGGCGAGTTGCATGATGAGTCGCACCTCCAAACCTTAGTTATAGATAAATAAGAGACCAGTCTACATTTCAAAAAAAAATTAAGGTTCTATGATATTCCAGTCAATTGCTACATGCTGAGAAAGTTAGCCTGCACGACTATTGGGCCCTCTCCCCTAAAGGAATAAGGGGACATCGCTAGGTCGATGACAAACAATGACATTAGTTGTTTTAATGAGGGAACACGAGACCAAAAAAAGACTTAAGAAAAATAAAGTCAGGTGAAGGAAAATAAAGCAATAAAAAAAAAGGGCCCCCAACCTAGACAAAGCGATGGGGCTTAAGTTGTTTTAAAGCCTTACCAAAAAGTAATAGCCAAATAGATCCCATCCAAGGTGTAAGATGAACACTAGGGTTTTACATGAAGACTAAGGTAAAACACCAACCTTAGGATTTTCCCAAACACCATAGATGACCAGAGAGACAA
>VDFB02365421.1:60773-85867 GCA_007258455.2 Sequoia sempervirens
TACATTCAACACACAGGTAAATAAACTCAATAAAGTTTATTTAAAATTGAATACTTGTGCAATCTATTCAATATTAATTTCTAGCATAAAGTAATTACATGCCTATTTTTTAAAAACTTTTAAGCAATGATAATACTGCACATGACATTGGAATGTAAACTTGGTGAGGTGGGCACAACCACAAATGAAGGTCATGGTGTGCACTCCGTGCTTTAAGAACATGTAGATCATGATCAACATCTCTTGGCGAGCATGATCGAGGCTAGAAGATCAGGAACATGATGTGGCCCCATCGGGGTAAAAGTTCACTCAAGTTCTTTTTATTTAATTGCAATTGGTGTATTAATTAATGTAACCCTTCATGTTGCAACTTTAGAGCATGTAAAGCGTGATCAACGTGTTGAGCATGATCAGGCTAGAGAAGATTAGGAACATGATGTGGCCCCATCGGGTAAAGAGGACCACCCTCATGTTCTCTTAAACATATTTAATTTCAATTGGTGTATTAATTAATGTAACCTTTCATGTTTCAACTACAAATCAGGATTTAGAGGGTGTTCAACATGTTGAGCATGAGTCTATAACAAAAGTTCAGGAACATGATGTGGACCCATTAGGTAAAGAGAACCACTCTAATATTCTTTTAATTAATGAAATACTTGTAACAATAATAATAAAACATATCAATTTCCCAACATTTCTTTCTTATTGTAGAAGACCCCCCCTTGCAGCGGCGTCCATGTCATGAGTAGACAACTAGGCATACATTAAGATCACGAGTAGAAGGTAGAAAAACTAAAGGGGGGACAAATATTGATTTAGAAAATGACACTTCACTTCAAATTTATGTAGCTTTAAAAAAGAAACAGAAAAAAAGTGATTGTAATCATATCACTTGAGCAACCATATTTTTTGATAATATGTAAAACTAAAAGAATAGATATTATATGTTAATGAATGAATACTGAATATTCAATTAATGAATGTTATATGTTAATGAATAGATGTTATATGTTATTAATGGATGAATGAATGAGTGTTATGGCTGTCAATGGATGAATAAATGATTAATGTTATATGATTGGGTATGGGGAATTGAGAGTGATGTGAGGGGGAGGGAGAGGGTGATGAGCTTCCATAGATCATGGGAGTTGGCCCTAATGAAGTAGAGAATATTAAACTGTTCAGAAACAAAGAAACAATGGGTAATGCACTTTTCAATATAAGAAATGCATCATTTGAGAGCATCAAACCAATATGCAAAGATGAAGAAAGTGCTAACTTTTCACTCTTTATACCTTGAATCCATGCTCTGCATCATAATTTGAAGTTGAACATTCCATTCCAATGTTCTGAGTTTAGTTTGTTTGTATGGCTTTGTATGAATACCACATTGTGTTGTGTGTGGATTTGGTTTCAAAGCTCTATATCTTCTATTTTTAGTGGTGACATAACTCTAAAATTTGACTTTTTTGCATAATAGGTTAGTGGAAAAATTGACAGCTATGAAGGGTTTAGAGGCTCGATTGAGATAGATACACAGATATTTGGATCTTGTTGTTGATAGGAGGCTTCGACTTAACCATGAAATTTTGTACCATCTGTAGGTATGCAAAAGTTCTCTACTTACATTCATTCTTAATCATAAATGTTGTAAATGATATTAATGCTTCAAACTTAAGATTCAGTTCATTGTTATAATGATCAAAATGTTATACTTTGCTATAAATTTCATCTTGCCCCTACCCTTTGCTCTCTCCCCTCCTTTTAAGAATTTTCTTTGTCATAAGAGATTCACATTTTTCTCTCATTTACACAAATTTATCTAAATGCTAGGAGTGAATAAAGATATGTAAAAGATGATGGATTATGTCTAAACAACAACTTTCCATCTTATAGCTAATTAAATCCTTAATATTTGAATAGTTTAGAGCTTGAATAATTCTTGTATATGCATGTGTAGCAATAAGGGAGCCTATGTGAAGATTGAAATTTAAAACATCACTTTGGTATTTTTCCTTAGGTAGTGAAATGATATTTTGAGTAATACAAACCTACACACACATTGATATTTTTCAGCATTGCATTGAAGAATTTTTTTTCTCTTATACCTACCCTCGGCTAGACATGGAGGTATATAATATTGGTTTCTGGGTTTATTTTGTAAGTAGTTAATTTCACAAAGGAAGACTAGAATCTTCTTAATGTCCCGTGTTAGGTGTGAAAGCATATGAATCACTTGCTGAAGGCGCCATTTTGTATTCATCCAAAAATTAGTTTGTTCTTTTTTTTTTTATGTTTCTTGCATGTGTTATTTTTAGGCTCTACAGATGTAGATCAGCTCTTTCCTTTGCACTTTTCATCTATTTTGATGATTACAGTAGTTTGTCCTCATAATTTTTTATGTAGATCTGTTTGTAACCTTATTTTCTACCAATCAATTTACAAACCAGTCACATATTAAGGACCATTTCACTAACTTGTAGTCATCCATTACTTCATATGTTGCAGGTTGTGTCTGTGTGCCAATAAATCCTGATGATTGCAAGAACTTTAATCTTGCAAGTGTACCCAATCTTTCTCAAGTAAAATTCTTACCTTATTTTATAGTACTTTAAATGGTTAATTGAAGATGCTTATTTAGATCTGAGATAGTTGAACCATGGATTAAAATATGGTATTAGATGGGTAGTATAATGATAAAACTAAGGTCCATTGAACACAAATTATGAACATAATTCTTGGACTATGAATAGTGTTACAATTGTAAATTATTTCCTTTACCTACCTCTGCATTAATGAAAAAGATAGCAGATATTGGAAGTTCATTACATGTCTCATGTATGTGTTAGTATTTTTATTTTGTTTAAGTTGTTCAAGAGCTTGATTAGGTCAAGAATATGTTCTACAAGCTCCGTTCTCTTGACACTGCTCAACATTTTCCCTGCACATTTTCTCTTCAATCTAGACGTTTCTTAAATCCTTCCCTTGTTAGCCCTTGGTTGTTCTCAAGTGTAATGCTTTTTCTATGCATCTTTCAGTCTGTATGTATGATCAGTCATCTGAAGTGTAATTATTTTTTCTATTCATCTATGCATCTTGCAGTCTATATGTATGATCAGTCATCAGTCTCCATGATGGTACATTTCAACGAATTTTTAAAAAAAAAAATTGCATTGTTTCATTGCAATTTCGATGAAAACCACCGACGAATCACCGAAAAGGTCTGATGAAGTTGCTATAGCTGCAACGAAGGCTTCTTCGTAACTCCTTTCCCATTTCATCACAATTTCGATGAACTTTTGTTGTTGTTTCAATGCTACTCCTTGCCCATTTCATCGAAATGGCAACGAACTTCTGGTGTTGTTTCGACCCTACTCCTTACCCATTTCGTCGATATTGCAACAAACTTCTGGTTTTGTTTCAACGCTACTCCTTGCCCATTTCATTGAAATGGCAATGACGAACTTTTGGTGTTGTTTCGACACTACTCCTTGCCCATTTTGTGAAAATTATGATGAACTTTTGGTGTTGTTTCGACGCTACTCCTTTCCCATTTCTTCGAAATTGTGACAGACTTCTAGTGTTATTTCGATGCTACTCCTTGCCCATTTCATCAAAATGTTGACGAACTTCTGGTGTAATTCATCGGTGGATATATGAAGTTTTCATCAATATTCCAATGAATATCTAAGTCATTTTATGATGCTGACGACCGACGAATTTGAGCTGTTATTTTGATGTTTAATTTGTCGTCGGCCTTTCGATCAAAAAATAGCGACAAAAATGTTTTCTTTATTTCGTTGCTTTTCTAACAAAGATTTGTCGAATGACCAATGAACGTCCATCAGAAAATGGTGTCAAATTCAGTAGTGCATTCTAGATAGTCTATTGGTCGAATGAATCCTACATCCAATAGTTTCTTTACTTCAATTTTGACTAGCAGGGAAATCTAAGGGTTTGTTTTCCTAAGCTTTTTTCTAATGGGCTTTGCTTCAGAGTATACTGCTAGGTGATGGACTACAATTTTTGGATTGAGCCCTAGCATGTCTACGTAGCTCCATGCAAAGCTAACTTTTCTTTTTCTTAAGAAAGCTGCTAGGAGTTCTTGTTCTTCTGACAGTAATGACTTTGCATAGAATGTGATGTGTGAGGTCTCCTTTGTTCCCAGATTAATTGGATTGCATTTTTCTTCTAGGACTGTTGGTTTTTCTTGATGGAGAGCTCTAAAAGGAAGATTGAATCCCCCATCCTCAGGTGCTTTGGAGAGGTTTTCACCATTGGATGTATCCTTTCTTTTTACTTTTTTTGGGTTAGAGAGTGCCACAGAGTGGTTTTCACTCAAGGACCTAGAGATTATTCTAAATTTTTCACTTTTGTGATTGAGGGATTCAATTGTTTCCCTATAGTAGGCCTGTGTATCTAGCTCAATGATGAATCATGCTTTGTGATCCCCACATGGAATGTTATCATGTAGTCCCATGAATTCTTAGAACGCCTTATCATTTTTGAATATTTCAAGAATTGGTGGTCCTCGTTGGTCATAATCAATGAGTTGGGGGTAAACTAGGCGGATTTCATGATTTTAATGGTCTGACTCAAAGGATAAGGTGCTAATAATGAGAAGGGTGGTATCCTCGAAGAGCCTAGGTAGGTTGGTTATGGGATCCTCATCATCACTACTACTATAGATGTCAGTTATGTCAAATGTGAAGTTGTCTATGACTCGACCTGTAGATACGAGTAAGTGAAGTTCAGTTGCGGATAGCTGAGGAGGATTATTGACCTTTCTAACTGGAGGACTTTGGCCACATATGGTTATACTCAGAGAGGTACATCCAAGGCCAAGGTTTCTCATTCACATCTCCAAAATGATAGGTATTATAAGCTCGTTGTCATTTTCCCAAGTCTCTAGTTTCTATCATAGCCCATTGCGAGCATCATTTGCAAACCTTTGCTTTTGTCATCCATTGGTAGATCGGTTGCTGGTCTATTATCTTGGTAGAGGAGATGAGATGGGTCCTCCTCTATGAATTATTTCCCGAGATCTCCCCGACTTCTAAAGTTGGGATATTCTTCAGGGGATGTTTGAGATGTGGAGGATTCATTTGATTGTGGACATCCTTGTGATCTAGGAGATTGTGGTAACTCTCCTACCACAAAATCATTTTTGGGAAACATGTATTTTCCACAACCATTATCCTAGATGATGACTTTGATATCAGAGATGGTGGGGATGGTGGGAGTGATGGGTGTCTTTGTCGCAGAAGTGGAAGCAAGAGTGGTTGGATCAATGTATGGTGTTGATGGGCCTTCACCATTTTTAGGTACTTGAGGTATTTTGTAGTATTTTTCCTCAAGGTTCTTGCAGTAGGAGAATGGTTTAGGATCTCCATGGATGGTGACCTCTTGTCCTTCATATGTGAATTTGAAACATTGATGGAAAGTTGATGCTACTGCTTGCATTGCATGGATCCATGGACGTCCTAGGAGAATGTTATAAGGCAAGTCGATGTCCAGGACCTGACAGGTGGTTTCCATGGTAGCTGACCCTACTTGAATAGGGATTTTGATTGTGCCTTGGGACACTCTTTCCTGATCATCATATGCTCTGATTGTAATACCTTTTCCTTTGTCGTTGGAATCCTCTAATATTTTTAACTACTTAATGAGCTTGAGAGAACAAATATTCAAGCTTGCACCTCCATCCACCAAGACTCACTTAAATTTACTTTTCTACACTAGGAACTCTAAATGGAGTGCATGGTTATGAGATGGTTGAGCGGGAAAATCTTGATTAGATAATGTAAGGAGGTTTGGAGTGATGATTTTTTTACCATAGCTTGGAATTGTTCCGCATCAAGATCTGCGAGGACGGTGGATGAAGCCAATGCTTCCTCAAGGATTTTCTTGTGGGCGAATGAGATTTTTAATAACTCCATGATGGATATTTGTGTTGGAGTTATTTTTAGCTGATCAAGGACATTGTAACCATTGGGAATGGATTGCATATTGGACATGAAAGTTCTATTTGGTTGAGATGATCCTACGATAGTAACTTTTCTACCTCTTGTGGTGACTCCACAATCGGCCTAAGATCCTTTGATAGTGATTATTGCACAGTGTTCATCTAGGGAGGCGATGACAGTTTCATACACATGATTCATGTTTTTGAAGGTGACTTTCCCCTTATCAGTGTTATTGTTCCCTTTATTTTTATGGTTAGGCATTGGATTCATGTATATTTTGAGGTTTTGGTTTCCTGTTGAATTTTCAACATTTATGATCCTTTGATCAATGAGATCTTGGACTATGTTCTTTAACCTCATGCAATTGTTAGTGGTGTGTCCTTTGATTTTGCGGAAGTCATAGAGCTGATTTTTGTTGTACCAAGGAGGTTTAACATCTGGTTCTTGGTAGTTCTCATAGGTGAGAATCTTGATGAGGTTTTCATTTATCAGTTTCTTCATGATGAATTCAAGTGGTCCCCAAGAGTAGTGTACTTTCACTTGATGGAATTCTTGTTTCACTAGGGTGGTCCCCTTTGATCATTGACATTATTGATCACTTGATTGTTTGATGTGTTGTGTTCGCGTGATGGTTGTTTTGATGATGGTTTTGGTTTTTTTGTTGTGGTGCGGGTGTGTTTTTTGAGGGGCACTGATGACAACTTTGGCATTGACAACACCATTGTTGGTAACATTTTTGTTTCTTTCCCATGTGCAAGGTTTGTCATTGTAATTGGTGGGTGGGCGATTGTTCTGTTGTTCAAGATATGAAGTTGATCCTCCAAGTTATTTCATAAGGGCTCATTCAATGTTGAGCACCTTGGAAATCAACTAGTCGTATGTGGTGATCCCTTGGACCTTGAGATGAAATGCCAAGAGGCCATCAAGGTTGGATATGATAGTGCACACTTTTTGTTCCTCGGGCATGACCCATTTACTCTGATTGGCCTTCAATCACCACCATTGTAGGAATGAAGCAAATGATTCATTCTTACCTTGTTTCAGAGCTGAGAGTTCCTATAGACTGACATCCATGGTGATATTGCATGCATAGTTTTTGATGAATACGTCTATGATTTCTTGGAATGTATTAATTTCTATAGGTAGGCGAGAGAACCATTCCATGACATGGCCAACCAAACTCCTAGGAAATAGTCACAACAAATAGGTATCATCATATGCAACTTCCACACAATGAACCTGGAATTCCCTGATACATGATCTTTAGGGTTTCCTATCCCATGGTACTTAGCAAATTTAGGGATCTGAAATCCCTTCGGGAATGGTTTCATTACAAGGCTTCTGTCAAATGGATAAGGGCACAAGTTGCTAGGTTTTTTTGTGGTTCACCCTAATTGAAGGTCAAGCACTTGTTGCGAGAGAAACATGATTTGTGTTGTCACATCATTTTCCAGATCAGGGGGAGGGATGAAAGTGTTTTGAGGTGGTTCTATTGTCGATGGGATTGGTGGATTGGTTGGTATGTTGATGGATGATGTTTGCATATTTGGTTGAGCCAAGTATGCTTGTAACAATGCTTGTTGTTGTTCTTGTTGCAGTTGTGCTATTAGTGCCTGTTGTTGAGCTTGTTGTTCTACTTGTTGAGCTGCTAATTGGGCTACTTCTTATTGTTCTCAATATTGCTTTAGCACTTGTTGATATGCTTGTTGTTGTGTTGTGTGTTGTTGTGCAAGATACTATGCTTGTGCTTGTGCTTGTTGTGCTTGATATTGGGCTTTAGCTTGAGCGTGCACTTGAGCTTGGGCCTGAGCTTATGCTTGAGCTTGTGCTTGTGTAGCTTGAGCGGCTTGTTGTTGTTTCTACAATAAGGATTGTGCTTGTGCATCCTTTTGTGCTTGTGCGATTTGGGCAGCTTGAGCAGCTTGTGTCACTTGAGTGGCTTGCTGAGTAGCTAGTTGTGTAGCTTGTTGAGCAACTAATTATGCGGCTTGTTATTTTTGTACTTGTAGGAATTCCTTTTGATAAGCAACTTGCTAAGTGGCTTGCAATGCCATACTATATTGGATTTCAATATATTGGAGCTTGGTGGTGGTGGAGGTGGTGGTGGATTTGGAAAGGTGCTCGTTGCAGTGGTGAGAGGCATTGTCATGTTGGTGATTGGGATTTGATTGGTAGATGGTGTGATCGACATGGTTGGTCCTTGAGAGACCATGATTTGAGATGTTAGTGGGGTGGTTGATGATGTGGTGATTGCTTGTGTAGTTTTCATATGTTGTTGCGATGTCGATGACAAGTTTTGAGAGTTTGGTGTGATGCTTTGATTGATGTTCAAGATGTTGGTTTGATTTTTATTGATATTTGGTAAAGGGGCAATCCCTAAGCCAAGGGGTGGTGTGGATGATGATGGAAATGGCGGAAGTGGTGGAAATGTGAGGGGTGTAACCTCTTGAGGAAATGGCATAGTCAAAAATTCCACCTGGTCTGAACATGTCACCCTCTCCCTACAAGGTTATAGGTAGAGAGGTTTGGGGTGTTGCATGGAATGATGATGATGATGGGTCATTTGGATCATGAAAGGTGAGAGGGTCATATATATGCAATGGTACAGTTTGTCCCAAGATGGTGTTTGCATCCAAATCCTAATTGTTTATGAGAGGATGCGTTTGTAATGCATTGAGAAATGCACTTCCTTTGATAACAATGGGTTGCATTGGAGTGATGGATGATGTTATTTGTGGGATGTTTTGAGTGATGCTTTGAAATGAGGAGGTAGATGAAATGGGGATGGTAGATGATATTGGAGGCATGACTCCAAAAGATAGTTCCACAATAGTGTTCATATCAAAATCAGAGGGGAGTTTAGCCCCTTGCTTTTCTAATTCGATCATGTATAGTGAGGGATTGATTCTCATCATGATGTTGATAATCTTATGGTTCTCTAGATTTTGAATTATTTCAATGATTTCCTCATGTGACATTCCGAAGGGATTATTGGTGAGATCCTCCATTTGGACACCTTCCTCTTGATGGTCTTGCAAAAGTGGAGGAAGGTTAACTGTGAGACTGCCAGACCCAATGGGATTCATTTCAGGAGCAATTTGACTTAAGTCACCTGAAGTAGATGTTTCTTTGTTGGCTTATATGTTCCTCTTGTGTTGTGATCTAGTTTGCACCATAAAATAGTGATCAATCTTCAAGAATGCGGAAGGAGAATTCTCTAATTCTTTGGATTGATCTAACTTTAGGTACAAAAGGGAAAGTTTAGGATGATTTAAGGATCAAAGGCCAATAATGATATGGATGTAAGATGGATGTTTGATGGATGATTGGAACTTTTGAGAAAATCTTGAAGGGTATGTTAAACTTTAGGACTTGATTCTAGGATTGATTTGTTTCGGATTTGGATTTTGGTGGACTCATTAACTCTAAGAGGTTGGATGTTATCCTATAGTTAAATCGTTCAAAAGATGCTAATTTTTCTAGGTGAGAAGAAGGATTCATCTAAACACTTCTATCGAAAAAAGATGATATTGATAATGAACTCCTAAATCCCAAGATGTTGGATGTTATCAAGGGATGAATTTTTTCACAATTTTTTGATAATTTGATCAAATATGTGGAGAAGGATGCATCTACACACACATTCAATCAAACAAGGTAATTTTGGATTGATTTCAAATGATTTTCCCAAAGTTTAACATGAAGGATTTTTTTCAAGACTTTCAAAGAGTTGATGATGGGATGATTTTGGATTTTTTATAATGTTCAAAGATGAATGAAGGTTTGATTCTGATCCTAGGTTTACCTAAAAGGACACTTGCTTACTAGACCTCAGTTTTGACGAACAAGCTTTTCTCTAAACAAGATGTTCAAACTCCCTAAAAATATTTGGGTTTTGACAGTAATAGAATGAGTATAAACCAGGATTGTTTCTTGAAGCTTTTCTGTAAAAGTTAAAAAGCAGTCTTCGTCTGAATTTGTATAGCATTGAGAGATGATTTTGATCATCTTTTAGACTATGGGATTTTACCTTTGGTTTCTTGATCTTGATCTTGCATGAAATAATTGGAGACACATGTGTGGGGTCTAATTGTTTTTAGTCTTTGCTTAATGACTTTGTTTTACCACAAACACTTCTTGATTAGGTTTTCAAACTAGATATCTAATGTCTCAACTTCTTATTTCACAAGGTATATTATGTGAAACTTTGATGAAATTAAGGCAAGGGCTACCTATTGTTTAACTTTAATAGGAAAATTGAGATGTAAATCCAAGTGTTTAGAAACCTCTAAGGATGAAATCCCAAGGGTAAGCAATAACACATGAATTTGATCAATTGTATTTTCCTCCTAAAGGGTTTGAAATTTTTGATGATGATGTTAAATGTTTCTTTTCAAATGTTTTTGAACAAGCAAAGAATTTTTGTAACCAAGAACAAGCACAATCCTATGGATATGAAAGACAATATTTGTTGAGTCCCCACTTGGACAAGTCCAGCTATGCTTATCTTTAGGGAATGGTTAGATGCTTGACCCCACTGGCTCCCCTCCATGGTACTCACTTATAAGGGGCAGCCAAGCATCAACAACCATGAGAATCCCATGGCATTCTTTCCATTTCTACTAAAGACCGTAAAAGTGTGGGGCAGTTTCAAAACGACCGTTCTTGCATCAATAAATAGATAGGGATTTTGTCCTTTCTATAACAAGGGTTTTAGTTTGGACTTTTCATTCGTAGGAGTTGACCCAGCATGGTGAGATACCATTGTTTCCCTTCTCATTGCAGTGAACCACGTGATATCTGCATTTATTCCAATACCCACATTTATATCCTTGTTGGAAATACTCTTGGCTTTAGAGTGTTACCAGTTGAGTTGTTCCTTTGGGTGAGTAATTTTTCCCCAAGGAAGGCCCTCTAAGATAAGAAAAAGCGAGTAAACATATTCATAGTTTGATCAACCTTCATTTAGAAACAAAGGGAGAACACATGCAATAGGTTTACTCACACTCACACAGTGTTTTGTTTAATTTTAAACCCAAAATGAAGTGTGGAGGTGATCACTTTATCCCACCCCAAGATCACCAAAAAGGCCTTTTGATTTTCAAGATCAATGTGAAGCGTGAGAGAAGCACATACATCCTTTTCGATGATGTTAGTTTAAGTAAGAAATCACAAAAAAAAAGTTGTACATGTTCATTTTAAGTCCAAAAAGCAATGATTTTGATTCATTTTAAAGCAGCAAAATGAGATTTGAAAGTTATCCTGTTCAATTGTTAACCTCAAACAAAATCTAGTCAATTTTCCTAAAGTTCATTTTAACCCCTTTGCAATGAAAAATGAAAGCTTTTGTAATGTTCGTTTTAGAGCCCAAAAATAAATGAGTTAGTCTAAAAAATAAAATTAAAGCATGCGACAGAAGCTCAAAGCATTTAAAAACACTTTATGTATCTTAAGTTTCAATGCCCAAATCCTTAACTATGATCTTTCTTTCATTTTCGCTCAACTCCAACGCTCGATTCCAATGTCAACCTTTACCTATAGAAGATTTACAAACAAGAGTTAGGCATGCATGGTAAATGTTAAAAGTATACACAAGAAATTTCAATCATTTGAGGAAACCCTTTTAAAGAGGAAAATAAAATTGACAGGGCACATAAGTTCTTTATAATGAAAATAGCTCAATTTTATTTTTTTTGCTTTTTTTTATACTTATTTTCGTAAAAGAACAATTGATTTCAAAATTTCCAAATTTAATATACAAAAGCCATAAAAGAACAATTGATTTCAAAATCTCCATCTTTAATATACAAAAGCCATAAAAGATCAATTGATTTCAAAATCTCCATATTTAATATACAAAAGCCATAAAAGATCAATTGATTTCAAAATCTCCTTATTTAATATACAAAAGCCATAAAAGATCAATTGATTTCAAAATCTCCCTATTTAATATACAAAATCCACACCCCTAACAAATATTTGAGAGATAAATGAAAATTAAAAGAGGTGCCCAAATACGGGGAGAATTCAACCAATATTTAGTGCATAGGAGTATGCCCTATTTAGAGCAACCTAAAGCACTAAAATGAGATAAATACTATGAACTATTTCATCCTGCTGTAAAAAGCACCATCGCCATTATTAGTGTTGACGTACTCCCTACTCTTTCCAACTTCTCATGTGTTTAGTTTACTCAATCATTATGGCGCCCTCCTTGTGTCCTATCTTTTTAAATCTGATGCAGTCAATAAATAGATACACCATTATGTCAAGCATGTAAACATTTCTATTAGTGGAGGAAAGGCTACATCAACCTCAATGCGATCCCCTAAATACACAAATAGTGAGAGTGAACAAAAAGAAGTGGCGGGCTACCATGTTAGCTATCAGTCATTATAAATATTATACAAAGCATATTGCCTCCATGTACGCAGACACAAAAAATGTATAAATATCAGCAAATGATAATGATTGAAGAAGTATGGCTAAAGTCGTATCTCTCCAAGCGATAAAACATTGGAAAAATAAATAATGTAGACAACATACCCATAGTTGCGCCACAAATAAAGAGATAAAAATCTAAAATAAAGCTTTGTTATGTGTCAAGATCGTGTGTCACTAATTTTCATTTTCAAAGTTCCTTCTCTAATGTAATGGAAAATAGCAGTTTCATATATACTTTTTGTGTGAAGAAGTGTACCCAGATTCCAATGCTTAGGTTATAGTATTGTGCACTCCATTGTCCCATCTTGTCAGCGTCTTCAATAACTTTCTGAAAAGAGTTTTACAATCTTTCAAACGTACAAACAATAGATGGACATCATAGTAGGTTTGTTAGTGCCATATTTTTTTCTAAAAGCACAAGGACGGATGCAGGATGAAATGACTACTACTGGTGTGACTTAGAGTAATCAATGAGTTACCTTTCAAACACTTTGGGAGATATGGTAATGAAGACTACATAGTAACAAGACGCATTTTGCAAAAGAGGAATAAAGTTAAATCAAACACCTATTGGCGGGTTCCATTAAACTATTTGACATGACTCCTTAAGTGTTTAACAGAGACAATGAATAGTATCTCATATTCATAAATAAATAACACAGCTGCAATTTATGACTCAGGGGGTAACCATTGAAAGAAAATCAATTTCAACAATTGAGCAGTCAACAAAAATTTAAGATGATATCTAATCAGCTCTCTTTCCTCCTTCTACCTAGCAAGATATGATTGTAATATCTAATCCATGTAAATAAATCTAAAACTAGTGGCAGCATAATCCAAAACCAGAGAATAACACATAAAAGACAATGTGTCTATCTCTCCAATGGTGCAAAAGACTTGACTTATCCGATAGGCTCAATTTAGCATTAGCAAAAAAAAAAAATACATAATCAATTTAACATCAGAAAATAGTCCAAGGTTCGGTGCCCAGTCCCTTCAAAATCAAAAAACCATTCAAATTGTCGATTGTAAGCAGAGCACCACGATTGGAACTATAGCTCCCTGCATTGGATTGATTGGGAAACACCCAATGATCCTATACCTAACATGGGTCCTGAATTCATAGAAATAATCTGAACAGGTGGGCATTAAGAAAAGAGTAAAGGTTCAATACCCGACAAAGACATTGCATTCCTAGCACCAACCCAAACACATGAGCACTCAAAAAACATCAAATGCTCAATGTTGAACGACGTTGTAGACCCCCTAGTAGAAATGTATAGACATGTGCATTGCAAGGTTCAATCCTAAACAAGGTTTTAGAGCTCTATTACAATATGGGCATCGAGCAAACATGCAAGGCTCAATACATAACACATGTCAATAGCTCCAAACACAGTGTTAAGTGGGCATTAAGGGAGAACAGTATTGGTGCTCCAGTAATTGATTTCAAAGAGATGAGCAATGGTTCAATGATAACCACAAGCATACAAAATTAATACTTATTATCATCATTTCCCCAAATACACAACAAATAAATTCCAGAATATCATATGAGAAGTGATGTCCAAAAGCAACGATTAATAAGTAATGTTCCAAAATAAATAAATGAAAGGCAGTTGCTATGTCAAATAGAAGATTAAAATCCAACATATATGTAAGAGATCAATCCATAAACGTAGGCCAAACCAAAAAGAATACACAAGATTTAGAACTTTTCAAAGCATGGGGCCCTACGGATTTTTACTTTTGGCTACTACGACGTTGAGAGAAATTGATAATATAGGAAATTAGATAAAAAGAAAGCTGGTAGATAAAACTTTCAACCTCTCAAATACTAAAATTCCCTCCTTCTAGTGCCATATGTGAGCACCCTTCAAAATCTATACACACTCTAAACTCTCTTTCATGGGTTAGTTATATGCAAACTTGTTAAATGCTCCTATGAAATAGCATATCATGCTCCAAAATGCAAACAAATAACAAAAAGGATGAAAAGAAATGTAGAGACATGACATATACCTATTCCATAGTGGATTGGTGTTACTTGTGAGAAGTGACCCTTTCCCAATCCTTGACAAGCTTAAATGATGAAGATTGTTGAAGATGCTATGAAGTGGACAAAATTAGCTCCCAATTGAAGAGAGTAACTTTGTATGAAGATTGTGGATGTATTGTTGAAGAATGAGCCTTCTATTTATAGAATCTCAAGTTGAAAGAGTGCCCAAAAGAGAGCAATGTGGGATAAATATTTAGCCAATAAGAAGGAGCCACTTGTCCAAATGCAAGTGGATGGAGGATGTGCAAGTTTTGGTCAATGTGCCGATAAATGGGATTAGTTGGCCTTTTCAAATTCAAATTTGGCTTGTTGGAGGGAGAAAAGGAGACTTAAATGCCAAGTGGGGGACATGTAAGAGGGGATTTATTGCCATGTTGGAAGGGACAAGTCAACTTGTTTTGAAATTCAAACTTGAGGGAATATTCTCCAAAGATGCCTTGTTGAGGGAAAATGAGGATTTTATAAATGAATTAAAATTCCTTATTTGTGCAAGTGGGAAAAGCTAGAGCATGTGATGGGTGATTAGATTAGATTAATTAGGATTAGATTAATTTAGTGAGGGATTAGGTGATTTTGACCCATTTGACTTAGATACTTTGATTTATTTAAATCAAAAGGGAGGAATATGAATTTTGAGATTTTAATTAAATAAAGTTTGATTTATTTAATTAAAAGGATGATGTTAGGCTTAATTTAAACAAAGTTGATTTATTTAATTAAAAGGATGAAAGGCTTAATTTAAACAAAGTTGATTTATTTAATTTAAATGGATGACCTTTAGAGATTGAATTAAATAGACTTGATTTATTTGATGAATGGATTTAGTGAACTTGATTTATTTAATGAGTGAATGAATGTGAATGATGCTAATTTCGTATGTCTACAAAACCAGCTTGCAAGACAAGAGGGATGTCTATGGGAATTGGATTTAAATCATTTTTTTAGGAGATTCACATTAATGAGAGGGGATACATTGAATAAAGGGTCTCCCTTGACACAATTAAACACTTTAGAAATAATTATCTAAGGAGTAATCATTTCAAGGTGGGGTATATTAAAGAAGTGGATGGTTTTGAAATGACTAAGTATATAAGTAATAATATTCTAAGAGTCTTGAGTATCAATTATTTTATCCCCTATTGGTTGAAAAGTATTAAAAATGAGGTCCACCATATGATTGCTATGTCATCTTTTGAGGGGTGTTGCATAATTTATCCCCCTAACGGTAGATGAAATTTAAAAGCCTTCATTAATTTATAAGATGTAAGTATTCCTTGCATGGTTTCTAGGTTGTGTACTAAGATCAATATGGTCTGGCCTAGATTTTTGATACTCAAATTATTAAAAATTATGGGTGATCTTTCTAGAAGAAAGGTGATTTAATAATACAATTTTTTTAGGGGTTATGTTGGTTCAAAACTCTTATTTCATTTCTATATTTTTTGAGAATTGTTTTCTCTATTTGGGTGTGAGCATTTGTGGGAATATAGCCAACGAAATCAAGGAGTGGCAAAGATATTTTAAAGGTTGTAGTATGCCAATGGGGGGCCCAAAAAGAGGTCAGATTCGTTGTCTTGTGTGCCTCTGCATCAAAACGTGGAACTCTAGAAACTCTTTGAAGAGGCAGGGATAAAATTTTTCATGGCAATGAAAGGTTTAAATGATGACCTGACATCCAAATTTGTCAATTCATGGTAAGAGGATAGGGTTAAGATTGGTAGAATTAGTTTCACCGTCACCCCAAAGTTAATTGTAGAAGCAATGAGATTAGAGTGTCAAGGCCTAAAAGTTGCTAAGCTTAGTAATGGCAACTATCAGTTCGTTTCATTGATAACTTTTTGGAAGGTGGCGAGAAGCTACAAAGATGCCATAATGGTTATGGCCATGATAAAATTTTGGCTCCTTACGGCCTAGTGAGTTTCCACATTATGAAATACTTTACTTTAGAAGGTAGATACACAACTGTACATGGCTACCATTTCCTATTTTTAAAATGTATTAGGAGAAATGTGAGAATTAACATCACCTTTTTTTCTCTCCTCATTGAAACAATGTAAAGCTAAAGGTGCCTCACCCCTCTCCATCAAGGATTGATTCAAACGATCTATAACCATGTCTTTTCCTTTACTCCACTAATTGGCCATGTGAATGTTGTGGAACCCCTACATATTGAACCCCTGAATAACTAGCACAACTTGCTCCATCATAACCCTAGCACAAGTAAGAAGATCTAAATTTCGCCAAACTCTTGTTTGATCCTCATTCAAAGGACTATCCCCCTCCTTATGTTTCTCTACATGACCACTCTATCGAAGTATCCATTTATCCCTCCCTATCAATCCAGGAAACCCCATCTAAACCTTCAGCCTCTAAAGGAACTTTTATTAGAGATGAACATTCTAGGTTTCCCTATAAAGGAAAGAAAATTTTGGGTAATCCTCCCAGTGCCAAATATAAAGGCTCGGATCAAGATGAGCTAAGAACTGCTAAGAAATTTACTATTGAAATACCCAATAAATGGAAGGAAGGCCATGTGAATGATTCTAGTAGTAGGAAAGGAGAAAGAAGATCTACAAGATTGACTAGCCAAAATGCTAAGGGAAAAAATTTGTCCTTTGAAGAATAGGATGAAAGGTCGTCAAATGACTTGAATTTATCCCCATGCATGAGGAACCCTTATACTTGAGAAAAAAATAATTAGAAGTGGTTTTAGGGGAGGACCTGGGTGAGGATTCAATTAGTAGTGAAGTTGAGGAGGAGGAGAATTGTCAAGAGTAGAAAGAGGTGAAGGACTCTACGGAAGACAAAGAAGATGTTGAACAAATGGATAAAGAACAAGATGAAGAAAATATGCAAGTAAAAGTCAACTTTGAGAATGAGGGGTAAATGGATAATAAGACCCTTTAACATTACAAGCTCCAAATTAACTCTCTATAGGAAAAAGGTGATAGGTTTGATAATGCTTTCAACAAATTGATTTTTCGTAACCTACAATAAAATGAACAAAGCAATTTTTTGGGATAGTTTCTAGACTAGCTAAGGTTAGGAAAATAAAATGAAGAATGGAATCGACCCAGGAAGCGAACATTCCAACTAAGGACAACAATGGAGAAGGAAATGACCTCTAGAGTAACGAGTTGGACCTACTGAATAAGGAATGGGACCTAGTTAATTATATTATGGATTAGTTTGTTTATGCCACTTCTTTGTTTTGGGGCCTATGTGCTTGTTCCTCATTTGGCCTGTGTGCCTCCTAGTTTAAAGTTATTTCCTATTTTTAGGTGTTTATCTCTAGATTGTTTCCTTTGATACTTTTTGGGTGGCTTATTGGCTTGTTTAAGTTTTGAATTGCTCACTGGATGGCCTATTTTGTTGTTGTTGTTTTAGCTTTTTGAAGAAAAATTTTCACTAACACACAGGTCGCAACTTTTAGTTTATGAGTGATGGTTATTTTTCTACTTATAGCAGCAACATCTGTAGCTTTTCTCAACTTTTTTTTAATTCTTTATGAGATTTCTTCATAAAAAATCCTTAAACCCATGTTCCTCTTCTGGGTATTCTTATCTGTTGGAAATGAAAAAGTTCATACACAACCATACTTGACAGGCCACGGGGTTTCCTTTTATGAATCTGTGTATGTTTTATAGAATTTTATTGAGGGTTTGGATACAAAACCCAACTCTATATAAGTTATCTTCTGGGTTTTCTCATGAATTTCATGTGCATTTTTATGTTCCTCTCTAAGAATGGCTATGGCTCAACACTAACTTATATTTTGGGGATTTCTTGAACATATACTCTCATATTGCTAGAAAACCTTCAAGGATTTACTCTATTTTAGTTTTCAGGTGTTCTGTTAGTCTCGAACATTTCCCCTGTAGAGACCTCATTTTTAATGGTTGTTATCATATGCTTCATTTATATACATAGAAATCATTTTCCTTGATATAGCCCTCCAACTCTGTCTTAATTATCTACCTTGTGTATTTGTTCACACTAAAAGAGAACATCGTGCTCTCCATTAATTCATGTTGGATCTTGATATTGCTACATTTTATAGATCAGTTCTCATGCATTATGAAATTTTGATTCTTTAGAATTGCACTTCTTCAATGTCTCTCACTGTCAATAAAGGTTCCTTATATGTATTAATATAACATTGGCCCTCTATACTTTTGTATACATGTTTCCCCTTCATAGTTTGCAAAAAAATGTTCTCTGAGCTAAGAGCTTCATGTTGCATTCATCCTTTACCACTATGAGGTGAAAATACTTTTTTTTATATATATCATATGATGTTATCATGAATGAATGTCACCTTTAAGCAATGCACTATAATATAAATACATTTTTTATTTTCGAATGCTGCTCATTTATGTTATTCTACTATGACATGTATGTGCACCATTGTTGCTACTTTCTAAAGCATTGAATCCTAAAGGAAGGTTATGTGTGCTTAGTCTTGCACCTAGCATGAACTTGTAGATCATTAAGACCTTAAAAATTATCCCCTTTTCTCATGACTGTATCATTTCTTATGAGGGTATATTGCATCTTCATCTATTTGCAAATGGTTTCCATGATTTCCTTTTCCTTTTACATAAGCTCAAATGAGCTCACCATCCATAAAATATATTCACATGCTTGGCAAGTTGGGCTCAACCCTTATGGGAGCCACATTTCACCCCACTTTCCAACATGAAGCAAATCAAAAACAACATTTTGACGATACCTATAGCTGCACATAAAACAAACAAGTTAGAAATAAAATTCATGCCTTAAGTGTGTATAATGTTTTTCTATTTTGGTCTTTATGGGAACCTAAGATAGGCATTACATTTAATGTGCATAGTAATTAGCATATGTATGTATGGGTAGATGTGCATGTTCATAATGTAACCTTTCATTGATTAGAACCTAGTGTTCTAACCCATTTATTTACCCACTGCAGGAAACCAGACACCAAACACCTAAGGGTCAAGGAGCTATAGGGAGCAAGGCAAGGCAATTAGGAGCAAATTCATTTGCAGTACTAGTCATTCAGGAAATGGCTAGTTACCTTCTTTACATGTTAATTTTATTTTCAACATTTACTCATTCATGTATATTTTAATTCTTATTTGTATCAAATGAGTAAGTCAGTCTCATGGCTTGATGTGTGAGACACATGTACCTAATTACATTCAATAAAGATTACATTTTTAAAAAGATTGTAAAATATTTTGTCTCATTCACTTGTATGAATGTAATGCTTATGTATTCTTGTAATATTGTAAAGTTTTTCCATTTGTATAAAGGAATGTAACATATAAGGTTTAAAATGTACCATTTGTATGAAATTTTAGAGGGTTCTACCTGATTGAACCTGTAGGTGAAAATCTGGTAACAACTCTTACTATAAAATCATCATGAAAAGTTACATAATCACCATTTCTACTTTCCTTGTTGATCAATCATCCTTAGGCTCATTATGTTGTTCCATTTTTCCCTATTATGATACAAGATCAAGTGACACAATAGGGAATAGCTCCTAAAAGTAATAGGGGGCCTATTTTGTCTCACTTATAAGAACCCCTCGTGGAACCCTTTCACAATTAATGAAGCAAAGTCATACTCAATGTTTACCTCAAGGTTTTGAATTCTCATTGCCATCATCATGAGACTGATTGACATCTTTTCTTGAGCATCCATTCCAAGCACTTGACACAAAGAAAAACAAGTCCTTTTAAAATATAATTGAAAGTCTTCCACAATAAATGGCTCATTACAGGAAGGGGAGATAGGTAGTCTCTTGTTATTTGCACCCCTTTTCATGTGCATAGTAATTTCATCGCTCCTATAGGTTTTTATCAACCTAATGTATTCTTCCTCACTTCTTTGCAATTTGAATTTGGTGATGGCTTAGTTTTTCAACATGAAACACTCAACAATTGTTGATTTAGTCTACACTACTAATGGTGAGCCATCTAGCATTCTCACAGTTCTTGTGGTAGGATGATAATTTTGTGCCAATACTCTAATGAACTCAACATCTATAAAGATATTTGGGACTATTAGCTTAGCTAAATCAAAATTCCAACAATTTGACACTAGAATCTTTCCATCCCTTTTATCATAAAAAATATGAGAACAAATCCCACCCTGAGATAGGAATAATTTCATCGAGCTACACCCATGAGCTACGTCTCTGAATGATGCAAAGAAAGGGTGCAGGTATCTTACCAATCACAATTCAACCATCTTTGAACAATATTTCAACCTTGAAAACCCTAACTTGGTGTCTAACTCACAATTTCCTCATATTGCCTTGTAACATTCCAAATAGTGAAATTTCAACATATCTTCTCCAGAAGGCCTAAAACCCACAAAAGAATCATCAGTACAAATACCCTTTAGGCTCTTTTTCAATATATCAATTTTTTGCATACACTTACTTTGGAACATCACCTCCTAAAATTGACTGCTATGCTACCCTTAAGCCTAATTAGGTCTCCTTTACAAAGCGAATTCAATGTAGACTCTTCCCTAATCTCAAATATCTATTCCATGACTTCAACCAGGTCACATAGGGTCTAAATCAATGACTTTTATTGACTGGTAATCTTTTCCAATCTTCTAATCTCAAAACCCTACATCTACTTATCAATTATAGCCTAATACGTTGAGATATTAGGCTAGGGATTGCACAAATAGGACCCTAACTCCATCCCCTACATCTATAATCACTACCAACATAAATAAAACCCTAATTACTCCCATTCCATTGATTCACAGAAGATTCCACTGGTGGAATGGTCGTTTATTCCATTTTCATGTTCAAACCCTCTTAATCTAGGGTTTTTAGACCTCTTTCAATAAATTTCTTATAAAAACCTTCAAAATATATGGAATCAACTCAAACCAAAGCCAAAACAATTTTAGTTCATTCCTACACCATTTCCAATAACAATTAGCACATTTGAAGCCTATACGAAATCATACAAAAGCCTATAGCAACAAATTAACACTAGGAATTACAAAAAAAATAAAGTTTCTTTATTGCTTGAACACCAAATCTTCCAATAGAAGCTTTCCTTAAAGCTTTTCAGGCATATTTAAACTTTTTCAACTCCAAACCAATGGTTCATAAACATTTTTTGAAGCAAATGATAGTTCAACTTCCAAAAGCAACAAAAAGTGGAAAGTTGGAATGCAACTTTCTACAACATTTGCAAAAATATGATAACTCTTGACTCAACCGACCCCACATGAAATGAAAAGAATAGAAATGGTCTAAATAGAATTTATTACACCAAATATGACTCAAAACAACCAAAAACCTAACATTGGACCATGTTTACAAAATTTGACTAAGTGCCCCTGCACCATACACCTGGGGAGAAGAGAATCTCAAGTTCCACCTGAGATCAGCTATTGGACTATTGTGCCATGTGTCTTAATGTCGTCCTCTATCATCCATGTTGCATCTTCATGAGAGAGACCTTTCCATTTTACTAGGTATTCATTGTATACCTTATACCTTGTTCTCTTTGCTTCCCTTGCATCCAAAATTCTTTCTAGTTTCAAACGCTGACTTGGTGGTAGGTCCTTGACCCAATCTTCATCTTGAAATATAGATGTACCTACTTCTTCACCTACAAACATAGTTCCTTTAAAAGGATAAAGGTTAAAAACATTGAAAATTGGTGAGATAGCTACTCCAGGAGGGAGTTCTATCTCATAGGCATTTTCACCAAATTTTTAGACCACCCTGCATGGCCCAATATTTTTCATTTGCAAATTTGTATAATTTCCCTTTGGCAGCCTTTATTTACTTAAATGAGCCAATACAAATTCTCCCACTTTGGATTGAACACCCCTCTTCTTCAAATATGCATGTTGCTTGTACTTTTCCACATTCTTTTGAAGGTTTTATTTCACTTGTTGATGTATGTCCCTCATTATAATTGCAAATTCCTCTCCTTCAGCACTTCTCTCCATACCCTTCAAATCCCTAAGCTCAAACACTCCCATTGGCTTCAATCCATAAACTATCTCAAATGGAATTTTCCCAACACTTCTATTGATAGAGTCATTATAGGAAAACCCAACCTATGGAAGAATGAGATCCCATTGTTGTGAATTCTCTTTTTTCAAACATCTGAGTAGATTCCCAAGGCTTTTATTGACAACTTCAGTTTTCTCATCTATTTGTGGATGATAGGTAGAACTAAAGGTCAATTTGGTTCCCAATTTCTTCCAAAGAGTTCTCCAAAACTATCATACAAACATGCTATCTCTGTCAGACACAATTGTCAATGGTAGACCATGAATTCTAACTACCTCTTTGAAAAATAATCTTGCAATATAGGAATAATCACTTGTTCATTTACTAGGGAAAAATTTAGTGGTGAATCTTTGCCAATTGGAGAATTCTAGGAATTAGCCAAGTCAAATTTGGCAAATTTCTCACACCCAACAGGGTGTCCAAATCACCCGTATTTTATGAACTATGTCCATTCGCCAATGAGTTTTTTTTATGAGGCATATTTAAGCAACAAATTCACCATTTTCAAACCATGTGTTTTAATTGGACTGACTAATATTTTATCCTAGAATCCTAAAAGAATTTAATTAAACACCTACATATTTGCCAATACTATTAAAACAACATTGTATTAGGACCCATTTTTCCATTTAAAATTTACAAATAGTTGCTTATGAAGACCTATTTCTCCAATAACATTAAAAAATAATTACATTTGAGGACACATTTTGCCTTGAAAATTACAACATATCGTTGTATAAGCGTGCGATATTTGCCAAATTTTTAATATACCATTTAAAAATCCTACAGAATTCGCCAAATATGGAATCATGGATTGATATAAATACAATTGAAAGTGTCATTTATTCTTACACATTTTCTTCGGTTATGAGGTTCTACTTCTCAATTCAGAAGTCAACAAAAGATTAAAACATAGACTTACCTTAGGCGAGTGATCATTTCTTCATAGTGTTATTAGTTATAATAATAAGTTTTCTTTATCTCTTTTCCATTCTTGCTTTAGTTTTAAAGATGATATTGAGTAGGGAATGGGATCTATATTATTATTCTTTGTCCTTAAACAAGAAGACATTTTTTTCTAGTTTTTATTTGAAGTGAGATGAATATGTCGAGCGAATCAGAGATCAATATGTTGATCAACTCAAGTAGCAAGGGTAAGACTCATGTCACTCCTTAGGGTGGTGAAGAGACTAATTCCACTCCTCAGACTCCTTCTGCTCCTCAGGGTGGTAAGGATCTTTCCTCTCCTCAGACTCCTGCCACTCCTCAGGGTGGCAAAGATACTCCTTCCACTCCTCAAGCTCCTCAGGGTGGTGAAGAGCCCCCTACCACTCCTCAAGGTGGTGAAGAGACTGGGAGGCCATCAATATGCCAAAAACTTAGACGTACCATACAATCTTTCTTTGGAATCACCAAAGCTTCTAGTTTTGATCCATCAAGTCAAGATGGAGATACATCATCAAATCTTCCACCAAATATTGGTAGCATTCATAATGCCTCACCGCCACTGGAAGGTCAAGTTGAGTTGTCATTGATTTAAATCAAAATGTATCAAATCAGGATGGAAATACCATAGAAGATGTTCCAAGGGATACCATGGGCCCGGTTAGCTAGAATGAGATAATTGACTTGGATGAGGATGATGATGTTGGTAGCAAGAAAAGAAAAAATAAACCAAAAAGGGGGTGCGAGTGCGAAACGACAAGGATTTTTCAACTTGGTTGGTTGTCAAAGTACCCATTCATTGTACTAGTGGGTATTGGCAATCCAAATTATACTGAAAAGGAAACATTGGCCAAATGTAAGATTTGTAGTTGGAAATGTGGAACAACCAAGATGTTGTAGCTAAAGATTGACACTATAGAAAAGCATATCAGTAAAGTTATGAAAAACAAATCATAGACAAAAAGGAAGAATCAATCATATGATTGAAATCAAAGGAAGAATGTCTTCATGTTAGGTATGTCGTGGATTATGAAGAGCATGAAAAAAGAATTCCGAACATTACTGCATGTAAAGGTACACTTGAGGCTCAATTTGGAAAAGCAATGGAAACAACAAATCTGTCAAAAACTATTCAAACGAGTGTTGTTTTTCATATTTTGTCCAGAGGGCATCCTATGTTGAGTTTATTATCTTATTTGAATGTTCCACACTGTCCCTACTCACATTGGTTAGTAAACGTTAGATGGGAATGGGAAAATTGTCTTGCTGCATTGGAAAAGGAAGATTTAAAGGATAAAGTAAAAGAGTCAAATTTCATTTCATTATCTTTAGATGAAGTTACTATGGTAGACAATACTTCTTGGGTCTGTATACATTTGTATACTGTACAACAACATTTTCGTCAAGCTCATCTTCTCTTTGTTCGTAAAATGAAGGATAGTTCAACATCACAAAATATATTTGAACTAGCCAAGAAATATTTGAATGAAATTGCAAGTATGGATGAGTTGACAATTGCAAAAAAGTTGGTGTGTGTAGGAGCTGATGGAGTTGGAGTGATGCAAGGTCAAAGGACCAATGTTTGCACAAAGTTACAAACTACTTGTGCACCATACATGTTTGGCATTCA
>VDFB02365421.1:90204-102143 GCA_007258455.2 Sequoia sempervirens
ACACTCACAAACAGAATAATATTTTATTCATAAATATTGCACTTTTACATGCGTGAGAGGACTTCAACCCCAAGCTCTGTATTACATGCAAATTACTAACTTACAGAAAATTACCCAGATCCCCTTTCACAGCATGCGAACTTCTTTCCCCAAAAAGTTACCCAAAAATCAGAAACAAGCCCCTAAATAGGCCCATTTCGGTTTGGAACCAAAAACAACCTTCAAGATAAGATTTTTTGACAGTTTGGCGCCAAAATTACAATTTGAAATTCAAGTTAAATTCACAGTTGAAAATTAGCACATTTCTAAAATATGCACCAACTTCCGGCAGCCATAACTTTTCATCCGACTGTCGGATCTTCAATGATAATACCTTTTCGGAAAGCTCTCGAAAAGATGATTTTCCGCAAAGTAGGCCTTCGGCGGACTACTTTGGTGTTTTTACAAATTTTCAGGCCCATCCGGGATCGTTTGGTGCCTCAAACTGAGCTTGGAAGGTTTTTCAGGGCAAAAAGCAGAAATTGGAACTTGAATAACTTTCAAGTCGTGAATGATCTTGACCTGATTCTTTCACCAGACTGTGTATTTTTCCATCCTAAACCTTCCCATAAATTTTTGTCTTCCCACGACTTCAAATGCAAACCTGCTAAAAATAGCAGTTGAGCAGAAAAACCAGAAAAATAGTTCTGAAAGTTGGAAACTCTTATTCGACGAAAAGGGTATCCAGAAATACAAAAACATCTACAAAAAGAAAACAACAGGAACAAAAATGGTAATCATCTTTTGGGTGATGCAAGATTTCCCTCACACCACTGGATGCTCCTGCATCACATTTTTACTCTACTAGATGGTTTATGACTTTTTTCATAAAAAATGTTGTACCTTCTAATTTTCTTTCGTCGCAATGCCATAATTTCTACTAACAATTGTTCAAAAGAAATACCATTCTCAGCAACACTTTTATCCATTGCTACTTTGACCTCATCCCAAGAATCCTTGTTTCCCAAGTTTTCAAGCAAGGGTTTACTTTGATGTTGAATTCTATTCTAGCATTCTTATTGAGCATAATCATTGATTTAATGGTGTCACATGGATCATATTGCCAGTGATAGATAACATCAAAATAAAATAAAAATCAAAAGATCACATGCCACACTAAATGCTTTTCTCTCGAATAATATCCCTCCACATGAAAAAGGTAAAGAAGGAAATAAGGTCTTCTTCCCCTGATCACTAAAGTATCTTTCATCAGTACTCTTTATCTACCTTACATATTGCAAAGGAAAAACCCTTTCTATCACATGTATTGGAAGTTTGTATGGCTATACTTATGATCCATAAAATCTTAGCACATTATATTCTTCCATTAAGTACCAATCAACAAATTGTATTTCTTTTCCTAGTTGAATGCAGTTTCTACATGATATAGGCAATCTAGGAATTGGAGTATTTGTAATTGATTGATGCAATGGAGCCAAAAATTAGTCTACAAAATGACTATAGTTCCTTCAAGAATAATGCAACCTTATAACAATGGTCCATTCATATACTGGGGCCATTTTCTTTTGCTCAAGATTACTATTACCATAGGGCTAATTCTGAAGCTTGTTGGTTTGAAACATTCCTTTGAATTTGAATAGAAAAAGATAGCACAAGTAGGTTGTGAACCTAAATGTCTTGGTGGAACCTCCTTTAATCATTAAAAATTGTTTATGCATGGATTCTACAATGTGCGCATTAAAATTATGTTTGGCATGTGGAACACCATAATGGATATTATACACCATTTCAAGGAGGCATGCACCACTTCCAAATTGCTATCCAGTCCAAGGAAAAATGCTAGCATGGAAATAGTATCTTGAACCCATGGTTTAAAAATATCCAATCATAAGGAGCCTTATGATCACCTTTCAATTTGTTTCTATCTTGAACTATTCTATTTAAAAAAGAAATTTTCTCCATTTCATCCACTACTTCATAATCACTAGCAAGCTTTTCTAGGTCAATGTGGACATTTCCAAAATCTTCGATTGTAATCCCCAAGGCCAACACTTTTCCAAGTTCTTCTGCATTAACGAATAATAATTCTTCTTTTTTTTCTTTATTAGCAATTTCTCTTTTGTTATCATCATAATTTAGGGCATAGACCATGATAAATTCTGGGCAAGGGAAAACCTCATGTAACATCATGCACCCTAATCTAGTTACCCATGGTGCACTAATACTATTAAATTGAAATTTCATTTTCTTTGCAACATTATTCTTAGATGAAGATCTAAGTTTTGAGGTACACTTACCATAGGTTTAAGGATCATAAATATCATGGTATTCATCAGTGAAACCTGGGGTTTTAAGCAATTTTGCATAATGTATTTTTTTATCCAACATTGCTCTAGTGGTACTGGTGGTAGACATGCTGATACAATAAAAAATATGAAATTATTGAATTCCCTATTAGTTCTTAATTTTTAATAATTCTTAAGCCTCTTAACCCTAAACCTAAACTTCAAAGTTTGACAAAATAAGATTTTAACAAACGTTAAGCAATGAAACACAACCACATGAATTCCTTAACTTACCTGAATTTTGAATTTTGATTCTTGAAGTTGAAACTGGGTTACTGGAATGGCTTTGTTGGAAGTGGAACTATGGAACCCAGAACAGGGTGGTGAACTGCAATGAGCAAAGTGAATGACACTGAAATGTCCACTCGTTACTTATGGACTACACAGTACACAATTAGGTAGTAAAATGCACATGGATGACAACATTTAAAACAAGCCATTAATGATTTACTCCTACATTGATAGCATATTCTAAACCTTTGATCTGCGTTAATCTAATGGTTATAGGGTGGTTCCAGAGGTTTAAGTTCACAAGCGTAGCGCGCTGTGCATTTCATTCTGGAATGCAACTACAACCATACATCAAATGTTCGTCGAACGATTGAGTAATTTATGATATAAATAATAAACATAAAACATGTGTTTTAAATTTGCTTTAAACTTTTTTTTTTAGTATTGAACAAAGCAAAAGAATTACAAGAATAGAGCTACCAGTAGTAGTTGAAAATTAAACTAGCCAAACTCAGCAAAACTAGATATACATGTGTTTTAAATTTACTTTAAAATTTAATGCGCTAGGATTAACATCAAGGCGAAGGGGCGGGAAACTTAATGTTACAAAGGCCTTAATAAAATGAATTACAATGTCACATTAATAGCACATTGCACAACCATTAATAGCACTTAACTTGCAAAGAATTTAATAAAATGAATTACAATGTCACATTAATAACACAACCATTTATTTTATTACAACTAAATTACAATGTCACATTATTACATAGCACAAATACAAATGTAAGTGCAAACACCAAGCTTCTGCTAGACTGTTGGTAACAAGTTGAAAATGTAAATGTGATACATGTATCTCTAAAAATAAATGGAACTTTCCAGGTCAACCATGAGCTCTAAAAATAAACACATGGGACTTGTCAGGTTAGCCATGGTCTCTAAAAATAAATGCATGGGGAAAGGGGGCCCAATCAAAGTGGGGAAATGGGAGCTGTGAAGATACAAAATGTACTTAGCCTCTTTCAGAACCAGACTCATGTAGAAGATGATGGGTTGTAAAATTGCTCCCATGCAAAAGATGAGCACTTAAAATAAATACATGGGGCTTGCCTGGTAGGCCATGGTGTCTCAAAATAAATGCAAGGGACTCTCTTGGCCAACCATGCAGATGATGAGGGGTAGTAAAACTGCTCCCATCTTCTACTTGCAGCCTCCATGCATCGAGATAGCACTTATGTCTATCAGAGCTCCTCATCCTGGTTCAAAACCTATCTAAGAAGTTAGGTAAACCAAATCAACTTCTTTCCAATTCCACCCATTCTGAACTTGAAGGAAATTGGTCTTTTACTCTATAACTACATAACTAGAGGCAAGAGAATTTAGAGCATCCCCAATAATACCGCATCATCTTCTTCCTGAATCCTTATTAAGTTATTAACCATAAAAAATGAAAACCCTTATGACAATTAAACGAATGATTTTAGTTGTGATCACTATCCTTATTTATGGTCCAAAAGTGCCACTACCAGCCTAGTCCCTTGTACACCTCACATGTGTCACGTGTGAGGTTGTGAATAGTTACTACTGACTAGTAATAATTGTGATTCTTGTAAACCAAAAATCCAACTTAATTGGTACCTCAAGCTAGCTACATGCAAAGTTGCAAACTGTACCTCTAGTTGACAAGAGCGTCAATTGTCAAAATCACTAGATTATTGACATCATCATCTACGATTCTATAGTACATCATGCAGTTTTCAATATAAAGCTATCCAATCAATCACTCTGGCTATTCATATGGCATTAATCCACACCGCTGCCTAGTACCACAACCAAATTGATAATTTCAATAGAATAAATGAAAGGTAGAGTACTTCAATGCATTGAAAAGAGAGAATTAAATGTCTCATTTTACCTTAATCGTTATCAATGTCCTAATAAGTCACAATAAATTTTGTTCACTTATGATCAAAACTATATGTTGATTTCTAAAACCAATAATTAATAAAATCTCAACCATTGATTTCTAAAAATCTAACAGTTCTAGTGTTATTCCGGAGGTTTCAGTTCGCAAGCCTAGTGCTTCAAGGATTTACTTCCAAAATGCATCTATAGCCATCCATCAAAAATTCATCGAAGGGTCCCTCTTTTAAAACAAACTTTATGCATGCACATAATTTAAAATGGGGACATCGCTAGGTTGACGAGACTCAACCCTTAGGATTAAAGAGTTAAGATTTAAGGATTTGTCATAAAATATTTTGGTCTGACTTACGAAATATTAAAGGGTAAACAAGAGCACCAATATTTAAATGGTAAAATATTTAATAGCTATAGTGTAATTCTAGAGGTTTCAATTCGCAAATCTAGTGCTTGAGAGATATACTTCTAGAATGCAACTACAACCATCCATCAAAAATTCATTGAACAGTCGTGGTCCATAATGTCGCATGGTCGCTGAAATTTGGAACCTTAGAGCCAAAGTCTGATGTTTCAAAGGTTTTGAAACCTCTGACCCACTGACTATAAAGATGACCAAGATAGATTTGCAACTAAGGTTAGGAAAAGCACCAAAACTTCGAATTTGGTGAATTAAGATAGGAAAGGTGGCAACTAAGGTTAGGAAAAGCACCAAAACCTTGAATTTGATGAATTAAGATAGGAAAGGTGGCAAGGATGGTACATTTATCAAGTGGAAATTGTGGGTAGATTTTAGCAACTGGACATGACTGGAGGATCGATGGGTAATTAAGATCAGTACGTGTGGAGTTTGGAAAATTATTACCTCTCGTCCCTTGAAAGTGAAGTTAATAATAGAGTTTTGCATGGAGAAGAAGGCACACAAAAAGTATGAAAGAGTGGTGGTGGTGGTGGTGTAGCTGCAACAATTTTCAAATGGAGGCCAACTCCACTCTGCATTCGAGGCAATTAAACCCGTTTTATAGTGAAGCTTCTGACAAAATATTAATGGGTATGTTTTTATTCACTGATGGAAGTTGGTACAAAGTGTGCAAATGATTTTTAGGAAATCCTTTGGAAATATGAGGCATAGATGCAAGACTAACATGGATGTATACTCTTTGATTATAGCATGGGGTTTGGACTTGGGGGAATCGACAAGCACGGTGAGAAACGTGATGAAGATGATTGTGCATAGAGATTTCTTGGAAGGATTAGAATCAATACTTGAATGGGTAGCTCTAGGTGAAGGTTTCGACATCCGGGAAGACTTTGAAAATGTGGAACTAGAAGGGGCAGAAGGATGCATCCCTCTCTTGCATTATTTGAAGGATGATATTAAAAATCAATGTAGGGAAGAAGCAAGGCTAGGTTGGCGAGAATTGAAGCTCTTTATAGAGCTGATGAAGGTGGAAGCAATTATAGCACAGGAAAAAGTGGAGGTAGAGAACATGGAAGCACATACCAAAGTAGAGGAAAAGTGTATGAAATCAAAAGGACAGAATGCGAGGAAGCATAAGATAAAAGGAAAAGCAACAAGGAAAGTTGGTTATGAAATGGGTAGAACTAGCTGAATTTGTAGCTCTTGTAAGGTTTTTGCAGAATTATTGCAAGACCAATACTAAATTTTTGGCGTGTTGAAATATGTAAGGTAGATACAAATAGTTGTGAACTGGTTTTAGTTGGGCATTGTTACTTTTTCTATTATGAAGCATGTTAAGATTCTTTTTTGAAAAAACTGTTATAGTTGTAGGTGATTTTTGGATGGTTGATGAAAACAATGAGGCAAATAATCTTTATTTTCATGCATATTTTTTATTAGTTTGATATTATGTTTAATTTTCCAATGTTTTTTTCTTAATGATTTGAAAATAGGTTTAATTCGCTAATGAATTTTATTTTTTAGTTTGGAAAAAGTTTTAATCGCCAACAAAAAAAAATTTCTGGTTTGAAAACAAGTTTAATTCACCAATCAAAATATTTTATTGCTTTGAAAATAGATTTTAATCACCAATGGAAAACTTTTAGTGGTTTTAAAAAATTTGCATTTCGCTAGGATTTTCCATAGACTTCTAGCGATTATAAAAGATTCGCGAATGGACCTTTTTTTCATGAAAAATGAAAAAATTCACCACTAAAATTAATATTTTTATCGAGAAGTATACAATTTTATACCTTCACCGAGGGGGCGGGGTGTTTCTTAAATTTTTCCCTAGCATTTACATGGTATGAAATGATCCATTTTACTAAATCTATTGACAACAACAAACACATTGTCAAACCCTCCTTGAGTTTTGGGTAAACCCAACACAAAATCCATGCTTATGGATTCCCATGGCCTACTTGGAATTGGAAAAGGTTGGTAAAGAATTGCATTTGTGCTTGAACCTTTTAATTTTTAACAAATTACACACTTTTCAATAAATTTTTTGATGTCACTTTGCATTTTAGGTTAATAGTAATACATTTTTACTTGCTCCAATTTTTTATCCACACCAAAATGACGACTTAAACTGCCACAATTCTTCTCTTTAATCAAATTAGCCCTCATAGAACAATTTGGAATACACAATTGTGCACCCTCAAAACAATAATCCATCTTGCATCAAAAAATTAGAATATTCTCAATGGAAAGTGCCATCAAACTGACTACAAATAGCATAAACATCCTTGAAATCTTCATCACCTTCATACATACCTTTTAAAGCATCTATACCCACACTTTGGAGTTGAATTTCCTACACCAACATTTGTCTTCTGCCTAAAGCATCTGCCACTTTGTTTGGCTGTCCTTTTTTGTGTTTTATGGTGAAGGTGAAGCTTTGGAGGTACTCCACCCACTTCACATTCCTATGGCTAAGCTTGTCCTGGTTGTTCAAGAAACTCAAAGCATGATTGTTAGTGAAAACAATAAATTCCTTGGGAAGGATATAGTGTCTCCATTTTTTCAATGCTTGGACCATGGAAAACAATTATAAGTCATAAGAAGAATACTTCTTTTTGGCCTCATTAAGCTTTTCACTGAAAAATGCTACAGGTTTTCCCTACCAACTTAAGACTATTCTAATTGCATACCCACTTGCATCACTTTCTATTGTGGACACCTTATTCAAATCAAGCAATGCTAAGATGGGTTGTTCCAGGCTATTTTTTGTTTCAGAATTTGAAAGTTATTTTCTACCTCATCAATCCACATAAACCTTTTCCTTTTATCTCCTTTGATGGTATCAATGATGGGTGAGAAAATATGATTGAAATTTCTTACAAATTTTCTATAGAAACTAGCAAGACCATGGAAGCTCCTTACCTCATTGTCTGATTTTGGAGTAGGCCAAATTGAAATTGCTTCTACCTTTTTGGGATCCATCTTCAAAGTGCCTTTTGAAATCACAAAACCAAGATAGATCAGTTCCTCTTTCATGAATTCACACTTTTTCAAGTTAATCATTAACTTCTCTTCATTCAGCCTTTTCAACACCATGTTCAAATGCTACAAGTTTTCTTCTTTGGTCTTACTAAACAAAAGAATGCCATCCAAGTATACAACTACAAAATTCCCTATGAAAGGCTTCAAAAATTTATTCATTAATCTCATAAAAGTGCTTGGAGCATTTGAAACCACAAATGGAATTGCCATCCATTCATATAGCCCCTCATTGGTTTTAAAGGCAATTTTCTACTCATCCCCTTCTCTTATTCTAATTTGATGATAGCCACTTTTAAGGCCAATCTTTGAAAAGTAATAAGCTCCTCCTAAATAGTCCATCAAATCCTCCATTCTAGGTATTGGAAACCTATACCTAATGGTTATCTTGTTGATTTCCCTTGAATTGGTGCACATTCTCTACTCTCCACCTTTTTTAGGTGCCAACACAGTAGGGACAACACGTGGACTTAAAATTTCCCTTATGAGATCCTTATCTAGAAATTATTGTATTTGTTTCCTTATTTCTTCTTTTTGTTGAGGATTCATTTTGTATGCATCCTTATTGGGTAGGTTTTCTCCTGGTATAAAGTATATGTGGTGGCTCAAATCCCTTATAGGTGGCAAAGAACTAGGGAGTTCATCAAAAAAAATGTCTTGGTACTTGTTCAACAAGGTTTATACTTCCTTAGGCACATTTTCCATGGTTGATGTTGTCAAAATAGATTTGGGTCTGATTATGATTGCATACCCCTGTCCACCTTCTCATTTCATAGTTTTCAAGAATTCTTTCTCCCCAACCAACTTGACGCTTGACCGAACTTGTGTATGTACATTTCCATCTTGCAAAGGAGTGAGGGTAAATGAAACACCATCTTTTTCAATCAAATATGTTTTTTTTTGCTTGCAATGTTTTTCTTTTCTATCATACTAATAGGGTCTTCCTAGCACCAAGTGACAAAGATCCATTGGGATGATGTCACACAGAATCTTGTCTTTGTATCCTCCAATTTTAAACTCAACCCATGTTTGTTCATTAACCAAGACTTGTTGACCCTTATTTAGCCAAGAAACCTTATAAGGTGTGGGGTGTGGGATCCTTTTTATCTTTAATTTTTCAACCATCTCCAAAGAAACTAAATTATCAGTTGAACCAAAATCAACAACCTTACATACCTTGCCTTTATATTTGAAAGTTGTCCTAAAAAATGACTTTCTGTGTGGAGGATTTTTCACCACGAGAACCTTGAGTAGTGTCATTCTCATCATTAGAGATTCTCCAACCTCAGGAGCAACATGCTGAGAAGGTGAGTTAGCACTCTCACAATCTTCCTCTTGCACCAACTATGTTCTCCTTTCACCACCATGTGTTGTAGAAGGTTGTTTTCTTTGGGCACTTCCATGCTTGATGACCAAATTGATTGCATTGATAGCATCTTCCAAAGAAGGTGTTTGAACCTCTACCTTCTCATCCAAATCTACCTCTATTGTTTGATCTTCTACCCCTGAAACTACCTCTTAATTTTGAGCCTTCCTCTTGATTCCCACTTGTATCACTTTGTTCCTTTTGTGATTGTCCTCTTCCTCCAAAGGATCCTCTACCCTTTAAGTTCTTTTCTCTTCCTCTACTTTGTTTTTCCTGCATTATTTTCAATTTCTCTTCTGCTCTAATAGCCAATTGGAAGCACTCTTCCACAATTCTAGGGGAGGAAAGGCTCAGTTCATCTTGAATATTGAACCTTAATCCATTCATATACCTTGCTATCTTCTCAGTTTCATCCTCAACATGACCTACTCTAATGCTCAATTTACAAAACTCCTATGTATAGGCTATGACATCCATCTCCTTTTGTTTAAGGTTTTGCAACTTCCTAAATGTTTGAATTACATGGTCACCTGAAAAGAATTGACTCTTAACCTTTGACACCATCCTATCCCATGAATTGATACTTTATTTTCCCTTTTTCATTCTCTTCCTGCACATAGTTCCACCAAGTTAGGGTAGGTCCTTTCAACTTAGTTTTAACAAACTTCACCTTTTGTTCATCTGCTACCTCCTTGTATTCAAAATGGTTATCTAGTGCATCAACCCAATCCAACACTTCTTCACTATCCATCTTCCCATTATACATGGGAAATTCCATTTTCACATCAGGGGTGTCTCCCTTGATAGCCTTTAGCATCTTAACCATCCTTCTTTCATTAGGGTCCAACTCATCATCATCACCTTGGAATTCTCCTTAAGGTTTTTCACTCTCACCCTCTTCCTCTTGGTCACTCTCATCTCTAGTGGCATTACCTCTTCTTTGTTTTGTTTCTAATACTGTGAGTATGGATAAAAGAGCTTCTTGAGACTCCTTCAACAATTTGATTTCCCTAGCAATGACTACACTTCCTTTTGGAGGCATCTTGATCCTTCAAATTGCAACTTTCCTTCTTCAAAATTCAACCTCTTTTCTTCAAATGATCAAAACCTATGCTATGATACTAATTTGATGTAGAGAAGGGGTGGAGGTCTCTTACCAATCAAAATTCAACTATATTTGAACAATATTTCAACCTTGAAAACCCTAACTTGGTGTCTAACTCACAATTTCCTCATATTACCTTGTAGCATTCCAAACAGTGAAATTTCAACATGTCTTCTAGATAAGGCATCAAAACAACAAAATAATCATTATTACAGATACCCTTTAGGCTCTTTTTCAATATATCAAATTTTTGCATACACTTACTTTGGAACATCACCTCCTAAAATTGACTGCTACACTACCCTTAAGCCCAATTATGCCTCTTTTACAAAACAACTTCAATGTAGACTCTTCCCCAGTCTCAAATCTCTATTACATGACTTCAACCAGGTCACATGGGGTCTAAATCAATGACTTCTACTGACTAATAACCTTTTCCAATCTTCTAATCTCAAAACCCTACCTCTGCCTATCAATTCTAACCTAATACATTAAGATATTAGGCTAGGGCTTGCACAAACAGGGCCCTAACTCCGTCCCCTAGATCTACAATCACTACCAACATAAAGAACACCCTAATTACTCCTATTGCATTGATTTGCAGAAAATTCCACCAGTAAAATGGTCCTTTATTCCATTTTCTTGTTCAAACCCTCTCAATCTAGGGTTTTCAGACATCTTTCCATAAATTGCTTATAAAAACCTTCAAACTCTATGGAATCAACTCAAACCAAAGCCAAAACAAAGTTAGTTCAAACCTAAAATAGTTCCAATAATAGTTAGCACATTTGCAACCTGTATGGAATTGTACAAAATCCTATAGCAGCAAATTAAAAACTAGGAATTGTAGAAAAATGAAGTTTCTTTATTGCTTGAACACCAAATATTCTAACAGAACCTTGCCTCAAAGTTTTTCAAGCATATTTAAACTTTTTCAACTTGAAACCAATGGTTCATAACCAATTTTTGAACCAAATGACCGTTCAACTTCCAAAAGCAACAAAAAGTGCAAAGTTGCAATGCAACTTTCTACAACATTTCCAAAAATATGACAACTCTTGAGGGTATGTGTAGGATCATCATGGAAAAAACAGGCCCTTAAGTGGTAATGAAAATTTAGAAAAATCAGAGTTAGGAAATTTGACATAAAAATTTGAATAAGTTATCTATATTATTTCAAAAATATGTAAGAATAGAATCTGTGGAAAATTGAATGTGGTTTCTAAACTACTAAGTTTTTTTTTTTTTTTTAAAGTCTATTTGGTGAAAATTTGAAATTTCAATGTAGTAGTGCTTAAATTTTAGGAAAAATAAGAGAGAGTAGATATGCAATAGAGCCACTCTAACCACAATAAAATGATAATATTTTTTTTTATAATATTTTAGATATAAATCACAGGGACTCATGTCAGGATGCTTGATGCATATTTTTTTGTAATTTTTTTCTAAGTAAATAATTAATTATGAATTTTTATTACAACTTTTAAAAGAAATATAAAAACTTCGTAT
>VDFB02365423.1:0-29287 GCA_007258455.2 Sequoia sempervirens
GCTCATACTTGCAAGACAAGGTTCTACATCAAGTGGTGGTGACAAAAGAGTTCAATTGGTGCAAGAGAATGATTGTGAAATTTTAAATTCTCCTCATCAGCTTGCTGCTCCATAAGTTAGGGAATCCTTGATCGTGAGAAGAACACTACTTAAAGCATCCAAGGAGAAAGAATCAACACAAAGGAGAACACTTTCCAAGACCACCTGCAAGTGCAATGGGAAGGTATGTAAAGTTGTAGTAGATTTAGGGAGTACTGATAACATGGTGTCCATATAAATGGTTGATAAACTAAAATTAGAAAAGATACCTCATGAAACACGTTATAAAGTATCTTGGATAAATGAGAATCAATCTATTTTAGTTAATGAGAAAGCTTGAGTTGAGTTTAATATTGGTGGTTATAATGACAAAATACTTTGTGATGTGTTTCTGATGGATTGTTGCCATTTGTTACTTGGAAGACCATGGCATCTTGATAGACATGCAATTTATGATGGAAGAAACAATACTTATCAGATTGAGAAATATGGAAACACTTTAACTTTAACACCATTGTAGGAGGATGATAGAGGACAGGGTAAGGCAACAAAGGTGATCATGTTAGGAAAGAAAGAGTTTGTGAAGCTTGAGGAAGACAAACATGAGGAGATTGTAGCCACTTCAAGGCTTGAAGATGATAGGAAAGTAGATGGAAGAAAAGATGATGTGTTGATGCCAAAAAAAAATGAAGAGAAGGTCAAGGATGAATTACTTATGAAGAATCAAGATTGGTTAGAAAGGAATGATGAGATTATGATAGGAATAGTTCTTTGTCCATTGAATGCAAAAGAGGTTAGTGGGAAGTTAAGTTTTTTCAATATAGAGGTTTATGAACTTGATAACACATAGGTCATAGAGGTAGAGAACCTGAAGGAAGAGATGAAGGAAAGAGGTGCAGTGATTCAAGGTGTTTGGCAAGGAAAAATGGGTGAGTTTAGGCATGTAGAAAAGGTAAAGCAGAGAGAAGTTGAAGAAAAAGTTGGTAGAGGTAAGTTTTCAGGCATTCAAATAAGTTCAGCATCAGTTTCTGATAAGGGAAAGATCAAATGGCATACAATAGGTCAGCTTGTGAAGGTGGAACAATGTCTAGGTGACAAAAAGTTTAATAGTGCAACAAATGATACCAATATATAATACTTGATCCAATGGAAAGAACTACCAAATGAAAAGGACATTGGAGATCAAAGAGATGGTGTGGATAAGTTGCAATTCAAATCTCAAGGGACTTGAGTTCTTTTCAGTATGAGTGTATGGTGCAGGGGCACCATGTTAGTTCATGTAAATAAGATTTTGTGATAGGTTTTAGGTGATTGGAGTCTTATTTGGTCAAATAAGGTCATAATAGACCATCTAGAATGTCTTGAGTCATTTTGAGGTAGTTCTAGGTGAAGTTGCTAAATCATACAAAAAAAAGTTGTCAAAATACAAAATTGCAATGTTACAAAAAGTGCAAAAAAAGTTCAAAATAGGAATTTGAAGAGTCTAGGTTGTTTTGTTTAGTGGAGAGATAGTTGAAATTTAATTTTCATGTTGTTTAATTATTTTTAAAACCTTGTTGAATGTTGGGAGAGAGGTTGTACATTGTAAATTTGAATTTTGAATATTGAAATCACTGTTTTTCCTACGTTTCACAAAGAAAACTGTTGCTCTAACGTACAATATGGCCTTGTAAAGATTGTAGAAGATCAATCATGCACTTGGATTGATGGAGGAATGTTTTAACTTAATTTTGGTTTTTGTTGCATAGAATTTCATTTAGTTTTAGGGTTGTTATTACACTTCTCTGTTGACTCTAAGAACTCAGAATTTAAGGGTTTGAAAGGGTAAAATGGAGATTTAGGCCATTCCACCTAGTGAAAATTGTAATAGCTTGATGGAATGGAATAATTAGATGTAGGATGTTGTTTCATGTGTTTACTAAGAGCAGGGAGGTTAGTTTGAAGGATTTTGTATGATGCCCTAGTTGATATTTCATTCATTTTTGGCCTAATTTGGTGGCTAGAGGGTAGGATTGGTTGGAAAAGGCTTGAGCAATATTTTGTAAAGGTTAGATGAGCATGTACATACCTATTGGGATGTGTTTGTAGCGTTGATTTGCAAAGAAGATACTTGGAAGCCATAGTTTCAATAAACCCTCTTGAAACTAGTCAAAATAAGGGTTTTGTAGTTAGATGACCTTGTGGGCATTCCTCTTGTTAAAATTTGTTGTTTGTGGCCATTTGTAACCTAGTAAAGGTCCTACAATGGAGATTTGGGGTTGAAAGAGTGTTTAGTTTAGTGATGCTTTGTAAAATAGGGTTAATTGAGCCATTCTCCAATGTAGCCGTCTTATTTTGAAGGTGAAGGTCTGAAACAACCATATGCACAAGTTAGATATGTTGAAATTTGTCATAAAGGGTGTCTAAAATGATGAATGGTTTGTGGGTTTGAAGGGGATTTTGAAAGAGATGCTTAAATTTCAACATTTGGAATATTACAAGGAAACAAAGGTGAATGGTGAGTAGGATAGTAGATTGAGGTTTTGTGTTTGAAGGATTGTTTGAATTTGATTCGATTGTGATAGTTGGAGGATTCCCTCCCTGCTCTGCATCATGAATTGAAAGTGAACCTTCCTCACCTATTTATGCTGGAAAATTAGGGTTGTTTGACCATGAAGCTAGGGTTTTTCATCATTTTCACCTATTTTGGCAAAGTGAACCTTATTTTGCACCATTTTTTGCATTTTTGGCATGTTTTTTGCATCCTAGAGCCTTTTCAGACCCCTTGAGAAACATTTTAATCTTTGTCGAGAAATCAACCCAAAATTCAAAATTTTTGCCAGATTTCTCGAGGGGGTAGGGAACTAGCTTATTCCTTCCATTGGGGCAATAGTGGGGCATCTAAAAATTAGAAAGAAAAAAAAAAATTTACTTAAGCAACAATTTTTCATCTGGAAAGTATCATTCTTTGAACCGAAGCAATAGGTACCTCATTTCAAAGAGGGGGAAAATATAGACATTGAAAAATGTGTCGAATAATACCATGCACTCGAATTAGGTATGCTAACATCATTTTGTCTTGAAACCCATCCTTTTTTCACTTAATTGATTAAATTATCCTAGTTGTTTAATTAATTATATCATTTGCATCTATTAACCTAATTAATCTAATTGGGTTAATTCACCCCTTTCATTCTAACATTTTGTCTCATTAAATTAAATAAATCAAACTATTTAATTTAAATCCCTAAATCTCTTATTTAATTAAATAAACTTAAGTTATTTAATTAAATATCATTCCACTTTTCCCCCATTCATTAAATCATTTATTTAATGAATATCATCTAATTCATCTAATTCCCCAAATTGCATAATTAACATTGTTTTAATTATCGGATGTGCAGATCATGATGGACCAAAAAGTCGATATGATAGGTATGTGTAGGGTATGTAGCGACGACTTTTTTTTTACCCAAAATTGATGAAACGAAAAGGTTTTTAAAGGAGATTCTCAACTTCCACCAATATATTTATGTTTTACTTTGAATTTAATAAATAATTATTATTCATTTTCTATTTGAATTACAACTAAAGTGTTGATTGATAGGATGATTGAAAAACATCTATAGCTTTCAAATGGTATCACATTTTTTGAATCTAAAAACATGCATCACATTCTATGCTCACATACTATAGGATTTAAAAAAAAAATGAATTTCATGAAGTTTTGACCAAGTTAAGGTGGTTATTACATGATTTTTATATTTTTAAAAGTTGAAATAAAAATTCATAATTAATTATTTACTTGGAAAAAATTACAAAAATATGCATCACATCGGACATGAGTCCTCTACTTATATCTAAAATCTTATAACAAAATATTATTATTTTATTGTGGTAAGGTTGGCTAGACAAACACCTACTTCTTATTTTTTCCTTGAAATTTAAGTACTCTTGCATTGAAATTTCAAATTTCACCAAATAGATTTTTTAAAAAATAAACCTAGTAGTTTAGAAACTACATTCAATTTTATACATATTATATTTTAACATATTTTTGAAATAATATAGATAACTTATTCAAATTTTTACATCAAGTTTCCTAACTCTGATTTTTCTGAATTTTCATCACCACTTAAGGGCCTGTTTTTTCCATAATGATCCTGCACATACCCTATCAATTACTAATAAGTCTAATTTCCCTCACTTTCAAAGGAATATTCCAAGGGAATATTCCTCCTTTGCACATTCCTCCAAAAGGAATATTCCCATGGAATATTCCTTCCCCTTTTGCATAGTTTAATTTAGTTTTAATTAACTAAATTATTATTTTCCCTCACCCATGAGAATATTCCAAAGAATATTATCTTTCCTCACTCGTTTGAAAATGGGGAATATTCATTTTTCTCAACAAACTTACTTAGCTTCTTGAGCAAGTTAACTTGTGACCTCTTGTGCAAGTTAACTTGTGACCTTTTGAACAAGTTGAAAGTGTGTTTGTTTGAGGGAATGTGAACCCTTGATTAAATCTCATCTTGCATTCTCACCCGTTGACAAGAATTCGAGATTTGTGCCTCTTCTTTCTTTCATCGTTGACTGTTGATTGATGTTTTTTTATCTCATCCATTGATCTCTTTTTACCTATTCTATAAATAGAGCTTGTCTCGATTGAATAGGGATGCATATTTCAAAAGAAAACTTATGTTGTTGAAATCACTCATACTAACACTCACATTTAGCATACATTTAGCATCTTTTAGTTCATTTTAATTGCATTTAGTTAGCTTTAAGCTTCATTTAATAGGTTCCATGATCACATAATGCATCCATTTAGCTTGTTTATTAATTAGGGTTTGAATCTTTTAGTTTAAATTCCATCTAGATTAGCTTATATTTTGCATAATTATATCATTTTTAGCATAAAATCATGTTAAATTATCTTGCATCATGCTTATTTAGATTAAAATCATGTTTTCATACACATATCACAATCGTTCCATCAGTTTTCTTCAATAAAACTAACTGGAACAAGCTCATTGATCCATGAGATTGGGAAAGGGTTGTTGTTCCAAATCAATGCAATACCACTCCCACACCGGGATATGTTTCAAATGGATTAGAGTATAAATTTTAATAGTTTCATAGTTTATAATGCTTAGTTTTGATAAAAAAATCAGTTTAACTTTCATTTGAATGATCTTGTTGAAATTCAATGTTAGCAGCTTCATTATGCTTTGATTCATCATTGATCAAGTGTAATCAGCCCATGCTAATCCATCCAATCATAGTTTTATCTCCATATTGCTCCCTAAAATCTTTCTTGAATTCCTCCCATGAGCCAATGCTACCATATGGTAAAACTCTATACCAATCCTTGGCATCCTTCGTTAGAGATTGTATGAACAACTTCATGACCACATCCTCATATTCTACCTCACAATCATACAACATATTTCAAAAACCCCTTAAGTGATCCTCCCTAGATATTGTATTGTTTCTAGTAGACTTGCTCAACTCAACCCTGATATCATTTTCAATGGGATTTGGGCATCCAGGGATCCCATCAAAGTATAATTTCCTATATATTTTCAGTAGCATAGGCTGCCTATGAAATTGATTATCTTTGTCCTCATAATTTTTGCTAGCCTCTCCAACTCCCCTCTTATGATCCAAATTTTTATTAGTGAATTGATTGTGAGTAAAATCATTACTACTTGTGTTCATGGATTTGGAGTTTTAGGTGGATCTATCTATGTGACCAGAGGTCTTCTCATCAACTGAGTGTGTAGGCTTCATTGTGGAATGAGAGGGATCTTGTGAACTAGATGCTACAACACCTTTTGTTGAGCATGAAGTTTTCAAGAAATAAAGCTTTCTTTTCATCTCAAAATTTGTTTCCATAATCTATATCTTCTCCAATTCCTTTTTGAGAGCCTCATTTTACTTTATTAATTGATGCATAGCAGGGTCAGTCTTAGGAGGTAAGGAAGGATTTTCAAATATAAATTTTTCATTGATAGCCAAATTTTGTATAGGCTATTTACCTTTATCAATTGGTGGGATAGACATATTTTCAACAGGGTGTGGGGAAAAATTACTAGTGACTGCGGATTTAGTCTAGGTGTTGGTACTGGTGTATTTTATAGGGTCAGGTTGAATCTTCTTGTCTAGGATTTCAAACACAATAGAGCCTGTGGTAATTGATTCAGGTTCAGCTTGGTTTAGAAGTCTCATCTGACCCAATTCTCTTATTAGACTCTCTCTTTCATTCATGGCACTCTTAATCTTCTCCTCCCTTTCTTTATCCTCATTTCTCCTTATCTCATCCTAGATTTGAACTTCTCTTCTAAGAGCACTAACATCTCCAAAAACCTCTTTAGGATCTAGGAGAGTGATTTATGAACTAGAATATTCTTCCAAATCTATTAAGTTCTAAGCATCCTAATTATTTTTTGTTAACAGATCAGGTGGTAAAGGTGAGTATCCATTAGATGTGGGAGGGAGAATTCCATCAGTAGCAGAAGCATTAGTAGTAGCAACATTACAGTGATGTCTCCTACTTCTACTTCTTGAGTGTATGGGTCTAGATCTATAGATACTGGTAACAATCTTATTCTCATAATCCTCTTCATCCTCATAGGCTAACCCTAACAAATTCTCATGACTTTCATGACTACAAAAATTTCTTAAAGGAATTTGAGTTTCAAGGATAGGATGTGGAGTAGACTTACTTGTATTTGCATAATTTGAGGGCCATGAAGGTGGAATCCATTTATTGGAATTTGCATCCTTTTGTACCCATTGACCTTTCTGCTTGGGAGTCTTTTGAAGCTCACCTTCCAGCTTCTCTTCTAGATGATTCTTCATTTGAGCTCTAATTTTCCTCATCTTTTTTCTGTAATTCTTCTTCAATATTTTCTTAATTTCTTCAAATTATGCACACCGGTGCAAAGACTTCAGATTCACCACCCAAAATGATTGGAAATTGTAAAATAGTGATGAAAATCATGTAGATCTTTAAATAATTACAAGGATTTCCAAACAAAGAGAACTCCTAAGCTGACTCTCAACACTCTAAGTGTAGAATTTGCATGGGCACACAAAGATTTGATAGGATTTATGCAAATAACCTTCAAACTGATAAATGTTAGGAGAATTTAACAATATTGAGCAATATTTGACAAATATTTACAAAAATTTACACCCCACTATAAAAGTATATGACTCTAATTGAAATTCTTTGAAAAAATCATACTGGGACATGAATATTTTCATAAATTTGTTCCCCAGTAGAGTCATCAATATATTGGTTGTTTTCAATTAAAAAAATTGATCTTTAAGGAAGCCTATAGAATTTCCAATTCCAATAATTATTAACTTGAAGGAATTGGCCAACAAATGAGAGAAAGTAATAGTGCTTTCCTCCTACAATTTAGGCTCTGCAAGACCCAAGAGGGTGATCCCATATTGCACATAAAGACCTTTGCACCTAATGATCGAGTACATTGTAAATAACATATGAATTCTCATATAATAGCCCAAAAAATGGAATAAGCCCTAGTTCTAAAAATCATGGAAATTGGTAAAAATAGTGAATAGAGGAGACTAGGTGATTTTTTTTGTGGTTTTAAGTCCTTCATGAGTTATTTCAGTTTTGTAAAGGTGTTTTAGATCAGTTGAATCCAATTCAATATTTGGATTGGTGTATTTATTGTTGGAAATATATGCCTCAATCATCATAGGTCAGAACCCTACTGAGCAAAGTCGGTATGACATCCATCATGTCTGGCCAGACTAGCAACTTTGATACATTGTGATTTGTACAGGTCGCTGTGACCTAGCTTTTGTCTCACTGAATTTATCACTGTGAAATTTTGTGTTCATTGTGATCTCTTACCACCCATGGAGACCTCTGGCTGATAGGCCATTCAATCAGGCATCGGGGAGAGTCTTGGTTGTTCGCTATGAGCTCTCAGTGAGATGATTGTCTCACCGACAGTGTTTAGCTTGAAGTCTTCGGGGAAAGTCTTGGAGTTCGGTATGACTTATATCGATAAGGAATGTATCAATGACGGTGTACACTTGGAGCAGCACAAAGGTCTTGGTGTGAGGTCTTGCCGATAGTAGTATGGTTTCAGAGTAACGTATGAAAGCTCAGTGAAACCTTTTGGCAAAAGATATGTCTTGCCGACCGTTCAGTGCTGGGTGAAACAAAAGGCTCTCAGAATAGAGTCTCAGTGAAGGATGATAGTGTTGGCGACTGCTGATGGCTTCGGTGTAACTTAATGTAACTCGATGAAACCTCTTGGCGAGTGGTAAGTCTTGCCAATAGGAATGTTGAGATCATTGTGACTTTGAATATCGGTATGTGGTATCACCAAAGAGCGATAGTCTTGCCGAATGGAAAAATCACGTCTATGTGACTTGTGGAGCTTTGGTATGACGTCTCAGTGAGAATGATATGTCTTGGCAACATGGTGAAATGAAAGTGATAGCTCTCTAGACTCGATGTAACATCTTGGCGAAAGATGGAGATTCTGGCTATCGAGATTGGCATCGGGAGACATTCAGTGTCTCACCGATATGACAACACAACTTAAAGCCGTTTGACTAAGTGAGACTTTCCTATGTGGCATCTTGTGGACCAATAGAGAAGCCAAATCAATAGCTTGGAAGATAGTTAGTTATGCGGTTCTGGAGGAAGCTCAAAGATAGGGGTGGCATGAATATAGTTTGTAGTTGCAGATGCTCGATGGTTCGATGGTTGGTTCGATCAACAGTGTGTGAACAGTTCAAATTGTATCAAAGTGAATTCTATTCTGTGTAGACTATAATACGAAGGTTCCTGTACAAGATTGATCAAAGTGAAAGCTGCTATAATATGACATCAGAAAGATAAGTCAGAACTCTTGTATGTAATCCTTATTACTGTAATACAAAGTGACTTCTCTTGGTGTGGTGGGTTTTTCTCCCATAAGGGCTTTTCCATGATATCTGGTGTCATCTGTGTTTGTCTAATTCTCTGTTTCTAATATTTATTTCAAAGTGCATCTTAATTGAACTATAATTGAAAGATTAAAAGTATATTTGCATTCTTCCCTCGATTCTTTGACATTTAGGAGAGTTGTTCAAGATCTAATTTTCCTTACATTTATAAGTTTTTGAGATCATTTAATGACTGTTCTGGGTAGGTAGAGTTGTAGTCATCATTGAGATGGAAGTTGAAGTTTTGAATTGGAGTTTGAAAAAAAAAATTGAAAAAATGTTTGGAGGATGGTCTACTATTATTGTGCAAACCTAATTACAATTGTTTGTAATGATAGAAAAATTTAAATGGGCTTGAGAAATTGGTATTGCTTTGTGGGTGTGGCCTAAAGGGCCTAAAGGCTGATTTAGGATAGTCACTTGAAAATTCTTTATTTTTGAGGTGAATAAGTTGGTAATAGGATCCGAGACATTTATTTTAATGTTGACTAAAGTATTTTGAGGTATCAATCAATGGTTTGATTTTTTTTTTTAGTTTAAGTGCTTGGAAATCAAGAATTTTGTAAAGGGAATGGATCCTGATTACAAGGACAGACAAGAATTTGATTTGAGTTTTGACAAAGAAATTGAGTAAGTTGTTTTCTTCCTCTGACTTTGCATCAATTTGGTATTAGAGGCCGGGGAATATTTGGGCTAGTGAAAGTTGGTTTTGTATTTTGGCAGTTTTTTGTTTGGTGTTTGTGTAGGTTAGAAAGCACCTGATTGCTGCCATTGAGAAGGCAGAGAGAAAATTGTGAGAAATTGAGAGTTGTAGAGCAAGGAGAGACTTGCTAAGAGATGGAGAATCTGAAGAGGCACATGCAGACAAAGGAAGAGAGAAAGAAGAAGAAGAGACAAGAAAGTTTTGATAAAGAGATTGCTCAGTTGAAGCAAGAGATAAAGAGGTTGGATGCATAGTTCCAAGAGTCCATGAAGAACATGGAGTAGATGATTGAGGAGATGAAAAGTTGTCACTTTAAGATAAAGAGAAGAGTTACATGGCCCATACAAAAAATAGTCAAAAGAAGAAGGCACAAGATTAAAGACGATGAAGTCTTTGAAGATGCTAAAGGATATTTCAATGATGAAGAGAACATAGAGGTTGCAGACATAAAGAACCTGATTTTAGATGTTGAAGACCTTGAATTAGTGACAAGATTGGGTGAAGACCCGATCTTGGAGGTTTGCAAGGAGTTGAAGGACGATGGAGGTATTGTGCTAGTATCAATATATTATTTCTTTGTTGTACTAATGTTTTGGATGATGAACCATTTACAAATCAAGTTGAAACAGTTTGAAGAAGGACAAAGGGAGATTGTTGCATTCCAAGTCATGAATGAGAAGATTCACATAGACAAAATGAAGTGGAAGCATGTTGGCTTTGACCAACTCAGACCAAAAGTGAAGATGAAGGTTTTAGGGCTTCAATAATACATGGAGGAGAAGTTACTGATGTTATATTCAATTCAAGAGGACTTGGAATCTTTTTGGCTAGGGAGTATGGTGCAGGAGCACCTAAGCATGATCATGCCTCCATGAGGCAAATTTGAACTTTTGAATTAGTTTAGTTGATCTAATGTTATAATAAGGTCTAAATTACCATAATTAGTTTGTTTTAGGTCATTTTTAGTGATTTTGGAGTTATAGGGTCTAAAATGTAAAAGTTCCACAATTTGACAAAAGTTGTCAATGTAATATTGTAAAATGCAACAAATTGCAATTAGAGGAAGATTAAGAGTCAAAGTAGTTGTTGAGGTAGTTTTAGGATTTTTATTTTTGTTTAAGACATTTTTAACTTCAATTGATTTGAGGAAGGTTGGGAGATAAAATATGAAGAAGAATATCAATGAAAATTACTGTATTTATGTTATTTTTCTATATTTTCATTGTTTGCAGGCCATTGTACGGCCACATTTTGTGTGATATTCCTCTCCTCCTCCATTTAAATTGAAATCCCTATGAATCTATTTAATTCTTCACTTTGTTTCATCAAAATCCATTAAGAATTGAGAAAGATATGGGCAATTTGGTCTAGGCGGTAAAACCCTGAATAAGGGTAACAATGCATATAAAAAAATTTGTTTCTCATTTTCTAGCCATGGAAATCTTATCAAATTTGGTGTGTAAGATGTTTTAGACATTTTTTAAAATATTCCAAAGGAATAAAGTTGTTGGTAAATATTTTGGGCTGAAACCAATAAGCCCTAGTTCTGAAAATCATGAAAATTCTGAAAAAAAATAGTGAACAAAGGAGTCTAGGTGAGTTTTGTTCGTGGTTTTAAGTCCTTCATGAGTTATTTTGGTTTTTTAAAGGTGTTTTGGATCAGGTGAATCCACTTCAAGATTGGGATTGGTGTATTTATAAGTTTTTGAGATCATTTAATGATTGTTCTGGGTAGCAGAGTTGTTGTAGTCATCATTGAGATGGAAGTTGAAGGTTTTGAATTGGAGTTTGGAAAAATGTCTTGAAAAAATGTTTGAGGATGGTCTACTATGATTGTGTAGACCTAATTACAATTTTTTTTAATGTTAGAAAAATTTAAATGGGCTTGAGAAATTGGTATTGCTTTGTGGGTGTGGCCTAAAGGGCCTAAAGGCTAATTTAGGATAGTCACTTGAAAAGTCTTTATGTTTGAGGTGAATAAGTTGGTGATAGGATCTGTGACATTTATTTTAATGTTGACTAAAGTATTTTGAGGTATCAATCAATGGTTTGAGTTTTTTTTAGTTTAAGTGCTTGGAAATCAAGAATTTTGTAAAGGGAATGGATCCTAATTACAAGGACAGTCAAGAATTTGATTTGAGTTTTGACAAAGAAATTGAGTAAGTTGTTTTCTTCCTCGACTCTACATCAGGAAAATCTAAATCAACTCATAATGACTTTGAATCAACTCAGAACATCTCTTAATCAACCCAAAACATATTGGAACATCTCTGAATCAACTCGAAACATCTTGAAATGTCTCAAAATCATCCCACGACATCTCACAATGCATTGAATGGCATCAAACAACATCAAATGACATCCAAAACCCCAATTCCTCTATCAATTGAATAATACAACATTATTTCATTAATTAACTTTTTCATCATTTCTCGACAAATTAAATAAATACCATTTTATTTAATAAAGTCTTGAAAACCCTAATTCTACTATTGATTGAATAAATACAATGCTATTTGATTAATTCACATTTCATCATTTTGACAAATTAAATAAATTACATTTATTTAATAAAGTCCTAATCTAATCTTATTTTGTCTTGATTAGTCAAACAATGCCAATTATTTGATTACATAACTAAATCACCTTATTCCTCTAAATGAATTGAATTATTAAATCATAATAATTTAATTATGACACTTTCCCTCCAAAATTTGAATAATTAAATCAAACCATTCAAATCAATTATCAAAAATAAAATCAAACACAAAAAGGAATTAATTAATTAAATTAATTAATTAATATTCCTCACCCACTTTTTGATCAAGAAAATCATGGATGCTAACTAGGCAATCTATTTTTGCTAACTAAGCAATCTAATTTTTCTAACTCAACCATCTAATTCCTAACTAAACCCTAACTAATCAATCAATTTCTAACTAAGCAATCAATCGCTGACTGATCAATCTAAAACCCTGACTAGCCAATCTATTCCTCAATCACCCTAATTGTAAAATCAACTTTGCACAATCTTCTCATGTCTAAATCCTCTCAACATATTTTGACCGCTGATCTAGATATTCTCAAATGCGATCTTGATCGTCGATTAGAAATATCTTTTCCTATATAACAAACCTCTCTCCTCACAAATATGGATTGAAGAATCATCATACCTTATGCAACGAAGTGTTGTCAAGATTATCATTGAGAGAGCTTAATTTCCTTCCTTTGATCAACCAAGCATTCATCCAAACTTTGAACATGAACTTTGGAGGCTTCATTGTGATAAGAGAAATCCAACATCAAGTGAATACACTCTACTACGGGATGGTGAAAATGTCTTTTGCTTTCATTTCATTTGGTAATCAGTAGGTTCCTTATTATGTTTGCAATAATATTGCTTAATCTAGTATGTGTAGGAGTTTTAGATTTTAGATTTGTGCATTTGACTATAGATTAGATTCCTTTGTCAAATTGCATTCTTGTTCATCTTGAATTTGAATATAATGTCATCTTTCCTCCTCACATATTCTGGCACACCTGATGGGACCAATGGTCCTCAATACTAATGTTTTCGTGAGTTGAATTGAAGCTATAGGGCTCCAGAGGGATTTTGAAAGGCATCCCACGCCACTACCCAAAATAAATTTTCCCTTGCGAAGTCCAAAAACTCACCTTTTCTATAAGAAGGTCACCTTTGCTATAATAAGGCCGCCTTTGCTCTAAGGAGGTCACATTTTCCACAGGAAAGTCACATTTTCTATAATAAACTCACATTTTCTTTTGATAGGGGCGCTATTGACTGGCAATCGGGACCTTTGTTTACCCTATCTTTAAATGACCATATCTTGGTCATACAAAAGTATTTTTCAATGCTTTTTTTTAAAAAATGGGGTAGAATTTCATGATCTTTGCATCCGTGTTGGTGATTTTCAATTTTTATGCATTTAATTTTTTCATTGGTGTGCTTAAAGTTAACTTACCTCACAATTTTGTCTAGGTTGTAGGGTTTTTGATGCTTAATCAATTGTCTAACCCTAACATTTGATTGTGTTTTGTGTTTGGAGAGTTTCTAACATATCTTGGGAAGATCTTGCAGGATTTATGGCACATTTTTTTTATGAAAACAAATAACACCTTTGTGCAGGGAAGACGATCGATCCAAGATTTTTGAAGCAACAATCTTTTTTTATTAACTTAGGAAAAACTTTATTCTGGTGCATTAAAATGAACAATCAACAAATCTCATATTTGATTTTGGTGTTTAAAATGTACCAATTTGAAACTTTTTTAAGTTAGGAACTTTCTTTTGGTGCTCTAAAATGAACAACTCTCACATTTGATTTTGGTGCTATTTAAAATTAAACAAATTTGAAGCTTTTCTAAGATAGAAACTTTGTTTTAGTGCATTAAAATTAATAACACAAACTCACATTTGATTTGGTGTTGTTAAAATGAACCAGTTTTAAGATTTATAAATCAGGAACTCTCATTTGGTGCTCATAAAAAGAACATAAAACACTTCAATTTTGGGCTCTATAAATGAACACATTTCAAGTTTTCATAATTAGGAACCTTTGAATTTGGTGCATAAAAAGAGTGCAAATGTTTTCCATTTTTTTGATGCACATTCGATTGACATTTGTTGAATAGTTAAGACCAGGCCTGATTCTCTTAGAAACACTTCAATATTGGGGCTTAAAATGAACAAACTATTTTTGTTGTTTTCATACTATTGCTATCTTAACTGCTTGATGTCCTGAACACTTCAATTGGTGCAAAAATAAAAAGAACATTTCATTTATGTTATTTACATATTTTTTGGGGATAACACCACTCAAGGTGTTTAAAATGAATTAATTTTCTATGAATTATATGTCGTGTATTCATTGATTGGAAAAGCTAAATGTTTGTCTTCTACCCTCGCACCTTTTGGCGATCTTGGGTGAGCGAGGACATTTTGAGCTTTGCACTTTTTTCAAGCATACCTTCTTAGAGGGCCTGCCTATTAAGACACATCCTGCACTAAAGAACTCATAGGTGACCCAAGCTGTACTTTCATTCTAGAATGCTATATAAATATTTTGTGAGTGTGAGGAAATTTCATCACTCGTCGGGTGCAAATGTCCTATACTAGCCTATTCTTCCTTAGTATCCTTGTCATGCGTAAAAACCCAAAAGGGATGGAAGGTTCTTAATTGAACAAAACTTTGCATGTGTAGGTTCCCAAAAATGATATCCCTAGAACATGAATAAGAGCCAATTGTTTTAGAAGTCATCCATTTACCCAAAAGAGTGTTTTAAAGTAGTGCATTGGAATAGCACTATTCCAAGAAGTTACTTACCACGTTCGATTTTTGGTTGAGGCAATAAATAAAATAGGGAAGGGACTCTTTTAATTGGCATGTCAAGATGGTGCATTTCCTTGACATAGCCTATTTTTCCATTTCATCTTTTCGGATTAATCATCGTGGGGATGATTGGTAGGCCTACTAAAAAATACGTTCCCATTTGAGCTAGGATTGTAAAGTGCTTGTTAATTTTCAACTTGCCCAATTACATTCGAAAACAATTGTGACATAAAATTTTGTGTTTGATTTAAAGAAAAAGAACATATCAAAATAAACACTGAACAAGATGGTTAAATAAAAAACCCTTTGATTTAGTGTATACTTGTGAAAGAAGCCTTATGTTTTGCATCCTTAAAAGGATTTATCCTTAAAGGTTTCCAAACATTTTGGCTTTTATTTCAGGTTACCTTAATCAAGGTAAACATTTGGTAAACTATGGCTTGGGTGTAGTGATTTCACAACTTGAGCTATAGACATTCAGGTCACATAAAGTCCATGCTTTTGAGTCATTCCAGTGCTATTATATCATTTTCCATACTCAAGAACATAGAGGAAACAAACACACAGAGGTTACAAATTAACATTCCAGCTCAGTATTTTTTGTTGACACTTTGGGGAAAACAAACTGAAGTTGTTTATAAGGTCATTATTCAAACAAAACATTTGGAAAATTAGATTGGTCACAAAGTATCTCATCCATTATTCCCATACTACTTATTTGAAATAAAAATGAAACAAAACATTAGAATCATTCCTTCATTCAAAAAATCTATGATATCAACAGTTACTTGGAACTCACAGATAATTCAAGTATCTTTACCTCAACATATCCTCTAGAAAAAGAAGTGGAATATCGACCCTCATTCTTCAACATTTTGATTTCCAAAAAAAGTAGCCACATTCCAAAACAATACTCAAGCCTTAGGGTTTTTAAGTTTCATAGCAAACCACCTCACAACACCATCACACCTTATGACCATCTGGTGATCCACAACTTCCATTCAACAACTAGGCCTTGTAGCACCGATTATTCAACCTAGTCTCACACACATTGAGGATGCACAAATTGGCATCACAAGCAGTTCAAGAAACTTTATTTTTGAGAAAAATGAAACACCCCGTTAGTTTCTCACTGCATCAATCATCTTAAATGAAGAGGAAGAAAAATAAAACATAATAGTTGAAAGACATATATTACTACCTCCCACATGGCAATAGGTATGATCCTCTTGGAAATATAAACATAGTGACCTTATGATAGGCTATTGAGTATCAAAACATCCCTAAAACATGTTGATCTATTACCCAAATTACTCTTATCAAGGGTCACAACATCAAATAGGGAAACAACAACAGGGATTTCAAAATTACCCTCAAGGAATAAATCCAGAATATCAAATTTCCCTAGATAAGATTGAGAGAGATCTTGATGAAATTAAAATAAATCAAAATTTGGCATATCGCCAATTCCATGTGCAAAGTCAGAACATTACATATCCACAAAAAACTGATATTATTCCACAAACACCTCAATATCCACATCAACAACACTTCCAATATCTATAATATCAAGAAGTTCCACAACACCAAGGTGTACCTCAAGTGTAATATTGAAATGCACCTCATACACAATACCAAGGAGTTCAAAAAAATCAAGAGAAAAAAAATCAAGAAAATCCACAAAGGAAAGATTACCAACCAGAAAGAAAATTCATCCCTTTGAGAGCGACTTTAGAGGTAACCATGCACAAACTAGTACAATAAGAAAATATAAAAATCAATGACAATACAAATTATGCTGAACTGAACTTTAAACTTCCTTGGTATAACAAGTATGAACAATGTGAGTTCCACAAAATTAAGGGTCACACAATGAACATATGTGCTACACTCAAAAATTTCATCCAAGACCTCATTGATCAAGGAGAAATAACTATTAAAGGTCCATCTACCAATGACAACATGGACAATCTCTCAACCTCAAAATTTGAAAGCAACGATCAAGAGCTATCTATCACTAATCACATTGACAATATCTCTACATCATCTAGTGAGAAAGAGGACATACATCAATAATTTAGTCCCAAGCATGATCAAAATCAATCACCCAAGTCTAGCAATTATTCACTCCAAAATGTATTGACATCATCCAGCCTTATGACAATACATATTGATGATCAAGAGACTCCTAAGCCAACACTTATACCCAATGCAGAAAATCTAATCCAAGAACTATCACCCATATGCCCACAATTTGAGGAAATCCAAGGATCTTTTATAGGTAATCCTTTCTTTGAAATTTATCTATGTCAAGAATGTGAACCAAAGAATGTCGAAGATAATACCATACATAGTCAAGATCAAGAGACCTTATCATCAAAATACTACAATGACTTGGTAGATATCTTCCAAGACATCCAAGGCTTTCCAAAAGAACACATCCATATGAAAGGCACACATACATCTACCCATGAGATGCTTACTCCTAATGGACATGTAGATGATCTTCATCCAAAACAAGAGTCTCATACTCTTGATATCATTACCATGGAATAAGAGTCACCTACTCTTCACATCTATACACATGATCAAGATATAGCAGAATCTATAGACCTATCACAAAATGATCAAGAAGAAGCATTAAGATCAAAAACATCCTCTAGGCCGATTGAAGACATCAAGCATAAAAATATGGAGTAGAGTATCTTAAAATGAGCAAAGATAATGGATAATCCTGAGTAGTAGAGAATTAGGTATACAACAGTCAAAGAAGCACCAATTTATTTTGAAGGGCCATCAGAATCTGATATTTCATAGGATCAAGTTGGCAATATCCATCAAGAAGTTATCCCACATATGCAAGATTCTACCAATGAAAAAGCTATCACATTTGAAGATCCACAACAAAACAAAGAAAGAGTAGCACCTTTTTTCCAAGGTAAATCATATCCTATTGCAAATAAAATTTATCAATGTATGCATTATCAAGATAGAGGATTAGGCCTACATGAACAGGGTATCCTATAACTAGTGCAGATTATTGGCAATCCTAAGCATCAAGGTCTTGATTATTCAAAAATTAAGGGATCTAAGCATATCAGTGATACCTCTATATTATTGGGGGAAACTTTATCTAATGCAAACATCAACATAGAGAGCATGAAGAGTCCTTATGATGAAATTGCTACCAATGCTAAAACTAGCCATATCATGAATCATCATCCACACATATTTCCACCCTCTCATTGGGAACAACAACAAGAGAAAACACTATACCCAAGAAAGGAACAAGTCATTGAAGCAAAAGAATCAGTAAAACAAAATGTAAAAGAAAGATACAAATGGATACAAAAGAAAAAGTAAGAAAATCATCCCTATCAAACTCCATTAGTCAAAGAAACTATGGAGCAAAATCAAAAAGGGAATTTAATCCATCAAAAAAGTCCAGCAATGCAAAAGAAAGCTTCAAGAGAAACCTACAAGGTATATCAAGACATTGGTCACAATTGAATCTCTATTTCCACCCATCATTGCTCATCCTCCCAAGTTTAGAGAGTTAAAGGTTCCAAACTATTGACCAATCCATCTAAATATCATCTCCCTCAATGCATTTCGCCATCCAAGATATCCAAATCTCACATTGACCATGTGTTGGCATCAACCCTTTATCATAAGGAATCTAAGGGAACTTTATCATGATGTGCACATCAAGGTAAAGTTAACTTCAGTATCAACAAGGAAGATAAGAATTATCAAGGGTTACATTCAAGTCCTTGCATCCTAGCAAAACAACTCCTCCAGTTAGGATATTGTTGGCATGTCATGATAGCAACAACAACCATATCAGCACCAACAACATCTACATCAACACCACCAGGTGGTTCAAACATGAGAAAAAAATTGTCTCCATGATGAAACCTGGTAAATAGGCATTTTTTGTGGCATCAAAAATCAATAAAGAAAAAGAAAAAGCAAGAAGAATAGTCAAGAAAAAAATTGTCCTCTAGTAAAAACCACTATGGTGGCACTTTGGAAAAGTACCATGATGAAAACCTAGTAAATAGGCATCATGTGTAAGAATCAAGCATCTACATGCGCCATTTCAAGTGGAAGCATCTCAGCTTATCCATAATAAATCCAATCCATTTTTTATCCCAATACAACTTATCTTGATTTTGACAAATGTTTGGTGTACACTTTACACTTGCTTATGGAAAACATCTTGACATGGGTCACTATCATTGATCATATCCTACCTATCATTATCTAAGCCATGAAGCATTTTCCAAAAGGGGCATACTCTATCCAAACGTGTTATCATATCACAAGATAATCTATCACCTATATTGCTAGACACTGGGGGCAAGTACTTACATCTTGCTTCAGAATAAATTTTGATCTATGCCTTTTATCCCACATTGTGATCTAGGGATTATCCAAATAACAAGGTGTACCACATGGTACCCTTCCCAATTCACCCCATCAACAAGGTATCCCGCCAACGCACTATCAGGGTAACCTTTCAAATAGTTCATCTCAAAAGAAAGGTATACCACCAACACACTACCTAGGTAACCTTCAAAGATACCAACAACATGGATTATTCCTTCACACAAAAATTCTAAGATATCAATAGTTACTTTAACCCTACAACTAGTTCAAGTAAGCTTTTCCACAACATATCCTCTGGAAAAGAAAAGTGAAATATCAATCCTAGTTTTCAATAGTTTACACCCCAGGCAAGAGGGTAAAAATCCAAAAAAATAAAAAAAAGTCAAAAACCATTGAAAACAAAACAACATTGTTGAGTTATTCCTTCACTCAAAAATTCTAATATATCAATAGTGGCTTGAACTCCATAGCTAGTTGAAGTAAGCTTTCCCACAACACATCCTCTAGAAAGACATAGTGAAATATCAATCCAAGTTGTCAACATCTTACACCCCAAGCAAGAGGGTAAAAATCCAAAAGAATAAAAATAATTCATCCCAAAAAAATAAGGTATACAGCCAACGCACTACCAGGGGAACCTTCAAAAACAAATCAACAACATCAACAAGGTGTAACACCAATGCACTACCAAGGTAACCTTCAAAGATATCAAACAACATGGATTATTCCTTCACTCAAAAATTATAAGATATCAACAGTTGCTTGAACCCTAAAACTAGTTCAAGTAAGCTTTCCCACAACATATCCTCTAGAAGAGAAAAGTGAAATAGCAATCCAAGTTTTTAGTATCTTACACCCCAAATAAGAGGGTAAAAATCTAAAAACATCTAGGAAAAAAAAAAAAAACATGCAAAAACATAAAAAAACATTGTTGGGTTATTCATTCACTCAAACAATCTAAGATATCAAAATTTTCTTGAACCTCACAACTAGTTTAAGTAGATTTCCCACAACATATCCTCTAGACACATAAAGTGGAATATGAATCCAGATTATCAATGTTGTTTACCCAACAATAGTTTATGCTTTGAGTCAAATGGTCAAATTGTGTGGTCTTTGCTTGTACAACATAGGCAAGGCTTGAAAGCACCCAAGACCCTATGTCAGTCTCCTTAGGTTTCCAACATGCTTTATTTCAACTTAGTCAAAAACACAAAATCCAAAATAGTCAAAAATACAAAATCCAAAAATAGTCAAAAATACAAAATCCAAAAATAGTTAAAAATACAAAATCCAAAAACATTCACAAAAAAAGGTCAAAAACACACAAACCAAGTGAACTATGAGCCTCTATGTGTACAATGTAGGCAAGGCTTATCTTTGATGAAACCCCAAGGCCCTAGGTTAGTCCCCATAAAATGTCAAAAACAACATCATAAAACTTAGAAAAATAAAAAAGACCCATGTCTGCCATCACAATTCACAATAAGACATCATCCATAATAAATAAATCATCACACTCACCCTTTGAAAAAACAAAAAACACAAAAAAAGCAAGCATCAACAATGAGAAATTTCAAGTAGACAATCACAAAGTAAACTAAAAGAAAGCCAAGTATCAAATATGTATCTATTTTAAAAGACCTTACAACATCCTAAGATATGTCTTAACGGATCCATTCCTTTGATAGATAGGATCAACATTAGATAATAGATCCACCCCAAAAAGACATGGCAAGTGATATAACAACATTGTTTTATCTTTTTGTTGTCTTATTTTTGTGGTTTGCACTATTGAATCATTCCCAGGATCTCTTGAGGATGTCCATGAGGATTTAGAGAAGAAGGAATGGGGGCAATTGAGTGTCATTTCAATTTTTGTTTGTGGATAGTCTTGTTATACTACCATGGCAAATACTTGCTTTGTTCTATGTGTAGAAGTCATCATTTGAACATTTCGTGTAATAGTGACATATTAAGTTTTTAATACCTCTTGTGTTACTAGTCTGACATGTTTTTAAAGCTTCTCACCCATACACTCTAATAGGGTTTCCATATGTCTTGTACGAGCAAGAATAATCCTTGTTTGTAGAGTCAAAGTCCATGCAATAGATACAAAGTCACCTTGGTCATTAATACCCTAGTGTATCGTATTTATTTGCTATATCAAAAAGGATTGTTCAAACTGCAAAGTCTCTAAAGCAAAGCAAAATAAACTCATCAACTACTAATTAACATCACATTTTCTATCTATCACCAATATTTCTTCTAAATTAACATCACATATCTATCTATCATCAATATTTCCTCTAAATTAACATCACATTTCTATCTATCATCAATATTTCTTCTAAATTAACATCACATTTATATCTATCATCAATATTTCCTCTAAATTAACATAACATTTCTATCTATCATCAATATTTCCTCTAATTAACATCATTTTTATATCAAAACATCAACAATTCTTCTAAGTGAAATCTGCATAGCAATATCATTAGTACCATTCTACATCCACAATATCGGCAACATACATCAGATGATAATAAACCAATAAAAACATCATGTATGAGGCATTCATTCATATCAACATCATATAAAAATACATCATCATATATCAACATCATATGAGCATAAAATGAGAATGAATTGAAGAAGGTATATATCATATATATCATCATCAAAAAGGAGAGTACATCATCAGTGTGATAGGATATACAAAAATCATAATATCTATACGAGGCCTCTAATGGGCCGATGAATATAGGCATGCAAAATACATGTCTACAAAATGCCTCTGAGCAATGAACAACATAAAGATCAAGTACAAAAGTAAGGCTCCGAAAAAGAAGGACTAAACCCTATAAATCACCAAAACGATCCAGATGTCTCACAAACTGATCACTCGCACCATCACCACCCACAAATCTAGGCTCTCCAAACCGTGGATGTCGAGCAACCTTGGGAACATTACACTCATATAAAGTCTAATAGTAGGTAGACCTCTACAAATAATAATCACATTCTTCTCTGAGAGTATCTCTCTTTGTGGTCAACAACTATACAAAAGCCTTTGTAGCTTGTCGTCGACCACTCTCGCTATCTCGCTCGGCCCTCAAAATATCTATCTGAGCCTCTACAGCATGTTGTTTCACTATCTCTGCATCTCTAGAAACAATCATCTAAGCTAACAGTATGTCTCCATCCCTAGTTTGTGGAGGAGGACCCAAAACCTTCCTAAGACCCTACACCTGAGGTGGCTACTCATCCTGATAACCCTAGGCTCCATCACGATGAGCTCTATCTAACAACTATGTGAGGACCTCAGTACATTGTTGCTCCCCAAAATTACTTGTAATACCTAGTCTGCTTGAAGTGGGAGTACCCATAGGAACAATGAGTTTCAAAGGCTTGCGGTGGGACCACCACTCATAATAGTCATTAGAGGTACCTTGATCTGTGGGACCAACCAACCAACCCAAACCAACTAGGGAAAGTACTCTAAACTTAGCAATAGAAATATCTATATTTGGCTGAAGACCCCATACATGAACCTCCTAAGTCGTCCAACCGAAACAAGCCTCATAAGTATCAGGAACTTGGCCCTGTCTCTCCCCAAACTAATGACATACTCGGTCTAGTAAATAATGCTCTAGAACAAGATAAAAATGACCAAGAAACTAATGGGTCTCTCAATAATAGAGAAGGTGATATGCATCATCTGGCCAAGCATCACACCCCAAATAAGGTCTCCACACAAAGCTAGGCATATCATCGAAAACTTGATGCCTATAAGGAAGATCTCCAAGCAAGGTATATTGAAGAAAATCCCCATAACGATACAAGTATGGATCATCAGGGTGACGATCCTATATCCCATCTGGCTGAGTAACTGCAATATGCTCCCACACCTAGACATGAAAAAGTGAAACACCTATGGAAATAGATTTCCCACCCCGATACACGACCTCATGCATATCTTTGTACAAGTGGGTGAGAAGACATGGTCCCCAAGAATACCTCATACCATGCTCAAGCATATTCTCAATACACACACCCCAACCTATGGGAAATTGTCGACCTCAGCTATCAGGAACAACGAGTCCTGAAATCAAACCGCATAAGACAAATGAGATAGGATCTGCATTGTCAGAAAAATCATATAGATCGATCTCTTACTGATGTACTGCCAAGTGTCGAGCATCTAACACATGTTGCATGGCATGGATACCATGTCGAATATGATAAGTAACCAACTCCCCATGATAGGAAGATGAAGTATCCTCCATACATCCTCAAGAGTAAAGGTCACCTCTCCTATAGGTAGGTGAAACGAGGATGTCTCTGAATGCCACCGTTCCACGAGTGTAGTCATCATAGCAGTATGAGTCATGATAGGAGGCATATACATTTTTTGAATTAGTCCCATAGCATCAAGAAAATCTTGCTCTAACATAGCAGAATGAGTAATGGGATTGAACAAATGTCAAGGACATCTCTCCCTCAGTTGTAGTACTCTGAGGCCAACTTGCAATCATTTTCAAACCACAATGTTAGGGTTTCACTCTAAACAGGTGGGAGACACAATATAACACAAAACATGATCACAAATGATATTTAGGATGACAAAGGAACACATGATGTTAGGGTTCCAAGAAAATCCTAAAGTTAATTGTAACAAAAAGAGTCAAAAGAAAGGGTTTTGAGCAAATGCTTAGAAAGTACCAAGCAAAAGTGATCTTTTTAGGAAAAGGTGAGCTTTTCAAGCAAAGGCAAGGAAACAAAGGCATGGAAATATGTCAAAGGCATGGAAAATAGACAAAGGTGAGCTTTTAGGACCTCAAACAATCAAAGGTGAGCTTTTAGAACAAAGGTGAGCTTTTCAAGAAAATGCTAAAAAAAAAGTGAAGATCCTAGTCAAAGCCATGGAAAAATGTCAAAGGCATGGATTTTTAATAGGAAAAAGCATGAAAACCAAGGAAAAAGCTCATAAATCAAGGAACTTCACTTTTGACCTAGAAAAGTTAGTACACACAAAATGAGAACAAAACAAGACGAAAGTGAAAAAGTGAGAAGGTACATACTGGGCTACCAACGCCTAAAGGATGTCCAACCTCCCGAATGAGCTTACAATGATGTGGGGCTCCATAGAAACATGACATTGCTCCTCGAAAACTAACAGAATGAGAAAACTAGAGAGAAGAATTAGCTATAAAGTCAAAACACAAATGAGCTATCTAGAAGAAAAATTGCCTATATAAGCCTCAAGAAACCCTAATTTCTACTTGAGGAAACTTCCTACTTTCAAAATAGAAACATAGAGAAACATCAAAACGAGAAACAAAGGACCTATAAACCTGATTATTTGACCTAAACATATTAGAATAGAAATAGAGCAGAGTCATGAGCCTGACCTCAAAACTTGAAATTTTTGGTCAACCTCTCGAGGGGGTAGCACAAAGTCTTACCATCATTCCACGAAACACTAGGGAATAGTGGAGCATAATTGCTTGTCAAAAAAATTGATCTTAAAAAAAAATCTTTGAAACAAAGCAACCAGTACTTTGTATCAAAGAGAGGCAAAATGTAGATGTGTAAAATTGACTTAACACTTATCACAAATTTGGAATGTCTCGAAACAACTTACAATCAACCCAAAACAACTTGGAACAACTTTGAATGAACTCAAAATATCTTGGAACAACTATGAATCAACTTAGAACAACTCTGAATTAACTCAGAACATCTCAGAACGACTCTGAATCAACTTGGAACATCTCAGGAATGACTCTAAATCAACTCATAATGACTCTAAATCAACTTAGAACATCTTTGAATCAACTCAAAAAGTCTCAGAACATTTCAGAATCAACTTGAAACATCTCAAAATCATCCCATGACATTTGAAAACACATTGAATGGCATCAAACGACATCAAATGACATCGAAAACCCTAATTTCATCTATTAATTGAATAATAAAACATTATTTCATTAATTCACTTTTTCATCATTTCTTGAGAAAGTAAATAAATATCATTTTATTTAATAAAGTCTTGAAAACCCTAATTCTACTATTGATTGAATAAATACAACATTATTTTATTAATTCATGTTTCATCATTTCAACCAATTAAATAAATTATATTTATTTAATAAAGTCCTAATCTAATCTTATTTCATCCTGATTAGTCAAACAATGCCAATTATTTGATTACATAACTAAATCACCTTATTCCTCTAAATTAATTGAATTATTAAATCATAATAATTTAATTATGACACTTTCCCTCCAAAATTTGAATAATTAAATCAAACTATTCAAATCAATTATCAAAAATAAAATGAAATACAAAAAGGAATTAATTACCCAATTTTTGATTAAGAAAATCATGGATTGCTAACTAAGCAATCTATTTTTGCTAACTAAGCAATCTAATTTTGATAACTCAACCATCTAATTCCTAAATAAACCCTAACTGATCAATCAATTGCTAACTAAGCAATCAATTGCTGACTGATCAATCTAAAACCCTGACTAGCCAATCTATTCTTCAATCACTCTAATTATGCAATCAACTTTGCACAATCTTCTCATGTCTAAATCCTCTCAACACATTTTGACTATTGATCTAGATATTCTCCAACACGATCTTGATTATCGATTCAAAATTTATTTTCCTATATAACAAACCTCTCTCCTCACAAATATGGATCAAAGAATCAACATACCTTATGCAACGAAGTGTTGTCGAGATCACCATTGAGAGAGCTTCATTTCCTTCCTTTGATCAACCAAGCATTCATCCACACTTTGCACATGAACTTTGGAGGCTTCACTGTGATGAGAGAAATCCAACATCAAGTGAATACACTATGCTATAGGATGGTGAAATTGTCTTTGTCTTTCATTTCATTTGTTAATCAGTACATTCCTTATTATGTTTGCAATAGTATAGCTTAATCTCATATGTGTAGGAGTTTTAGATTTTAGATTTGTGCATTTGACTATAGATAAGATTCCTTTGTCAAATTGCGTTCTTGTTCATCTTGAATTCAAATATAATGTCCTCTTTCCCCCTCACACAATAAGATAAACCTTGATCATTTTATTCATAATCCATGAAACAAGTACAACAAGAGAGAAATGGTCTTGAATTTGCACCATTTTCTATTCAATTTCTAGGTACTAATATCAAAAATTACATATGCATATTGACAGACTCAAGACCTAAGACAAAACTCTAAAATGCTCTCTATATTCTCTTCACAAAAACTCTCAGTGATCAATTAATAAGGAATGAACCCGTACTTTTGGCCTTCAATTACTTCTTATAAAAAATAGAGCAAACAAGATTCAGGCCAAAAAGTACACATGTCCTATTCTAATTGGACTGTTACAACCTACATTCCCCTTTTGCAGATATATTTTCATTTTAGATTGAGGGAAATGTTACATGGGACAAAAACCATTTACATTTATTGATGAAGATCTGGTCCCACCTTCCAAAAGGTACACTTCATTTGATGTAGCAATATTCCACGTTCTTTTAAAATTTGTTCATGTACTCCAAGCATGAAGAAAGAAAAGTAATATAATGAAGAAAGACATAAGAGAAAAAATGTATTCCATGTCTACAGCCTTGTCATCAAATTCAAATTGGGGAGAAAATAATATTTTGACATTACTTTATCAAAGGCCTAATTTATACTAGCTCTAGGCCATGTATTGTGTTACTCCCATCCGTTATTCACCATTGTTGTAGATCGAAAAACCAAAATTGTAGTGATTACATCCTGATAGGAGCTCAATCGTCCAAGACATCAAGGTATTTTTCCTTCCATGCCTAAAAATCTTCCAAAGCAACTCCTCCTTGAGCAAGCATGTCCATGTTCTTTTTAAACATACTCATATCATCTTCTTCACAAATCTTGGCTGCTTGATTGGAGATTACCTCATTGGCCTCCCTCTTCCATTCTTGTAGAGATTTGATATAACCACCATTCTTTAATATATCAGGCAAGACGCCATGATTTATTTCATGTAATATTTTAACCAACTCCCTTATTTGAGCCTCCAAAGGCTCAATTTTTCCTTGGACTTCTTGAATTCCATTTACAGTTTTAAGGGTGGGTTGGATTTTATCAAGCTTATTCACTTCATGTTTTGATCCTAAAACCATTAGCCTCAAATCTTGAAGTCTAGGAATCCATTTTTCCATGAGTGGGATGGCTACCTCTTTGTCAATGTCAAAAAAATTTATTGCATCCACCATCGAGGAGTAATTAGCATGGATGCTAATCAATATTTTATCAATTCCTCTATTGAAAATTTCCAACACTACAGTTATAATTTTCAAATTTCTATCAAGAATCTCCTTATCATGTTGGATGCATTTCTCCTCATATTATTTCAACTTTGCAAGTAATGCATCTTTACTGATGTCTTCAGCTTGTTGTGCAATTGATGTACTTGGTCCCTCCACTAAAATGGGCACATTTCCCATATTGTAAGGAATAATTTCCCATGAAGAACTTGTGGGGGAAACATGGGAAGATAATTCTAGCTCTTGTGAAGTAGAAGGAGAAGCAGTATCTGTTTGTGTAGGAACACTAGGTTACAAATTCTACATTTTCTCTTTTAATAGTGCCAATTCAGTTTGCAACTACATTGTTTGTTGTTGGCCTTTTCCATATTGAATCAATAAATCATTGTATAATTTTCTAGATTTCTCTCTTTCTACTATTATTGATTCAACTGTTACCTTTGTGAACTGAGCAACATTAACTGACATTGTATCAGCTTTGATAGCATATGTTTTAAATACCCTTTTTATAATTAAACCCCTTCTATAATCTGTAGGAGATTTTTCAGTGTCTGGCTTCTTGGTGTTGGGAGCTAGGGCCAAGATGGCCAATGCATCCCACTGCTCACTAAATGTAGATCCTTGTAATGCAAAGTTTTTTTTGTGCATTTTTTGCATGCATGCCCCACCAGAGGCAGGGACCCTCTTCTTTCTTTTGCATCTCTACCTCTTGGCTTGGTCAAATTTTGGTTTTTCTCTTCTTGAGAGGTTATTTTGGGATTAAGTCTAGACTAGGTTTGATGGAGGCAATGTTTTAAGGCTCTAGGGGAAATTTGTCTATCTTGGAATTTGAAATGGAGATTTTGAAGTGAATTTTTAATGCTATATGTAAATCTTTTTTGCACTCGTGGATAGAGGACGAAGAATTAGGCATGGTTGCTTTTTGAATTTTTTGAAAATTCCTTCTAGAAAAAAGTTATGAGGTTTAGGGGATTTTGACCTTGTAGGGAATTTGGGTATTTCCGTCCCTAATGGAAATCCCCAAAATTTCCATTTTGGAAATTTCCAAGACCCCCTCAAAATCCTCAAAATTTTCCAAAAATGAAAATTTTCTTTTTTGCACCCATGGATAGAGGACGAAAAATTAGGCAAGGTTGCTTTTTGAATTTTTTGAAAATTCCTTCTAGAAAAAAAGTTATGAGGTTTAGGGGATTTTTGTAAAGGAAGCGAGGAGGTTGCAAAAACAACTTTCTAATGTCAAAACCATAGGGAAGAATCACTGGTGATACTTTTTTTAATTTCAAATTAGTCAATTAAGACACACATGAAAGATTTACATAAATGAAAAATACACAAAGAGACAAATGAACACACCCGGTTGCTTGGGAAACCCATACGAGAAAAACCACACCAAGCTGGATCTCTTTGTATTTCAGTAACAACAAATTACATGCAAATCAGAGATACAACTCTCTGGTATTAGTTCATAGTAGTTTCATTCACTGTTCATCCAGTTACAGAAATGCTCTC
>VDFB02365425.1:0-11930 GCA_007258455.2 Sequoia sempervirens
CTCTTCCACCTGATTTCTCAAGTGTTTGCCGAATGTTAACAATTGCCGATGATTTTGTTCGGCGGGGAGATCTAGTAGTCCTGCCGGTAGGGCTGAGATGTTCGGTGTGCCATGTATCAAGTTGGTGATGTAAGACCTCAGTTTCTGATTTTCAGCCTTTAAGGCTGCCTTTTCTTTACCATCCTTGGCCATCCTTTCTTGTGCGCTCACCGAAGCTATTCCGAGAAGGTCCGCCTCCACCTGTCGTGTAGTCTTCCCGAGGTTAAGTTGAGACAAAGTGTAGTCCTCTACTTGAACCTCGTGTATACTTTTCTCTACTGGTGGAGCGGCGGTCTCTATGATGATCTCACATTCTGCATTCCTTTCTATGTGAACTTGCTTCTTTAACTTCTTCGCCGACGTGTCTTGTGGGACGTGGTCGAATTCGGTAAAGTCAAGCTCATATGAGGGTTTTTCCCTCTTCCTTCCTAGGAAACCTTCGAGCCAAATAGAATCTCGGCGAACTTCACTGGGAGGGACGTGAGGCCCTTGAACGCTAGATGTATGAAATTTGTCTTTGAGCAAAAGAATCTCTGGGCGAATCAAGTCGATGAGGACACGTGTTGTGATGCGGTGATGTTAGTGACTCTGCTTCCTAACGAGGGCACGTTCTGGCTGGCTGCTTCTCTTGTTGCTACCTCTCTTCCATTGGCTTGGCCAATGGTTCTTCAACAACTTCTGGCTGGCGGTTCTCTGTGATAACCGGTGAATGGGGGTGCCGATCTCTACTCTTTGTTCTGGGGCAGCAATACCCATGATTATTTCAGGACTATGTGTGGCTATCTCCACTGGTGTCCTCTGTGTTCTAGGTTTTGACATCCTCATCCCTTGGGGAGGATTGCACCATTGCTTCTGTCTAGGTTTCCTTCTTGAAGTGGAAGGTGGTGTAGACTGAACCTGTGGCGGCTCTGTTCTGTGAGGTATCACCTTCCTTGATTTCTTGCTGTCGAGATAGAGTTGGCTATTTCTAACCACTCTAATCGTTCTTTCTTCTATAGATGTATCCTCTTTGGCATACCAATCCACTCTCGGGAGCGGTTGGGAGTCAACTGAATCTGCGAAGAATGTGGGGAGAATGACTTCCCCTTCATCATCTGACAGGCCCTCAATGTCTGCTGACATGCAATCAGCAATCTGTGGGAGTCTGAATCTGCTGTAGTTCCTTCTTCGCACTTCATACTCGTCTTTACAATTCACCCAATAATCTTCCATAGAAGACTTATGTGACGAGTGTTGCTCAAGGTGTGCTGTATAGAGTCCTCTGGGATCATAGGATCTTCTATCAATGATATATTTGAGGTTAAACCTCCTTGTTTCTTGACCCATCATCTTTGCATCTGCCGCGGATTCACATCTATATAGTCCCATTTCAATGGGAAAGTTAACAGCTGTCTTCCTCTTCAAGCGCAAGTGGACATGAACCTCAGACAACTGTCTCAGGAACTCCATGAAAACTACCCTATCTGAAGGGTGTCTTGGTAGCATGGCGGGGTGGCCAATGTAGCCATACACGCGTATGTAGGAGAATGTAGGAAATTGGATGAACCAATCTGCCCAATCCGCCATTGCCTCTCTGGCTGTCTGTGAAATACGCACGTGCATCTCATGGTTAAGCTCACGAACTATGTGCATGGTGAAGTGATCACTTGTCTTCTTGAAGTGTCTTTCCGCTTGAGTAAACTCAAGGCGTGTGAAAAACTCGTGAACCTTCTGCACACCTAAGGTTCCCACATTGTTCAATAACCTAAAATCGCCTTGGAAGGCTATTAGGTATACTAGGTAAGAACACATGTGGAACCTATGAGCTTCCAGATACCCAGTGATTTGTCGGTGGAGTGTGTCACTGATCAAAGTGGCCCAGTCATAGTATTCCCTCCTGCCAATGATTTTAGCGATGACATAGTACATCCATGGCTGGAATTGACGACCATCTTCTTCTCCAGTGACTCTATTGAGTAGAGTGATTAACACTGCGTACTCGTCTTTACATTCTCCTCGCCCCAACAACTTAGGCAAGCTTGCCTTTGTCACTTTCAGCCATTTTTCGGCCATAATCCTTTGACATTTGTCCTTAGCTGTCTCAAAAGCTTTCTCACATTCCGTCAATGATATGACTTTGCTGTTAGGATGTGAGGGAATATCAAAACATCTTTCGATATCCTGAGGCTTTAAACTACAAACAATTCTTCCATCTGCTGCTCTGATTTCTCTGGTGGTAGGGTTGTAATGCTTGATACAAGCGATTACGAGCTTTACGCTTTGTAGTGTGATGGGAATTGATGCGGCTTGCAGCAATCCGGATTCTTCGATATTCTGCAATGTTATTTGATTCATGCCTTCTAACTGCTCCAAATCGACCACTGGATTAGATTTGTGTCAACTTTTTTCAGGTAATCATGGAGTAAGACCGTCTTGGTCTCGTATTTCACCTGGGAGTACTGCATCCTGAAAAACTTAAAGATTGACTGTAAGCTTGACCTAGTTCAGATGATTTTCAGAAACCCTTAAAAATAGCGCCCTGCCGAGAAGTATTTTTCCGGAAAAAATCTGGCACATGGGTTTTGTTCGTGTTTCAATGCTGAACGAACCCAGTTCCTCAGAATTTGGATTCTGAAACTTTTTCGGAAAAACCCCCAAAAATAGGGGCAGCAAGTTTGCTGATTTTGTAAAATTTGTTGAGATGGGTTTCTCTGGAAAATGATGCTGAATCTACCCAGTTGATCTGATCTGATGTAGCCTGTTGCTTTTTCTGTCAGATGCAAGAAAACCTAAGACAAGAAGAGAGGAAAAAGACAGAAGGTGGATTCGAAGTTTTATCCGATCTTCAAGAAAAAATCTGTCTCTGGTCCAATCTTCAAAAATAGCAACCCTTTTCTGCTTCAGATCTGCAATAAAAATAAAGAACGGACGAAAACCTCTTTCAGATCTTCAATGGCGTCCTTTGAGAGCTTTGTGGCTGTTTTTGTCTTTCAACCTGCAATGAAATAATGAAATGGACGCCTTCACCTTGAATATATATGTTTGGGCTTCAGATCCACAAATTTGGGGACCTAACACAAGCTCAAAAGGTGATTTGAGTTTGATCTGAAGTTTAAAAGGTGATTTCCACCAATCGTGGAGCGTTTTAGCCAACTTTAACTCAAAAAGCTTGACTTTAGTCAACAAATGACCTTTGACTTCTTTTGGGCGTCCCTTCTAGTCTTTTGCAAATTTTCAAAGTATTTTTCTCCTGAAAACCCTCTGTTGGATCCTGAATCTGGCGTTGTCTGTTGATCTTGAGACGTCACGGACACATTCACTGCGGAGCTGAATCCATACTGGAAAGAAGTGCCTGGGAGACTGAATGATAAAAAGCTGATTTAAGGGCTCCAAAAGAATGGGCGCCTTTCCCAAGAAAAGGCGCTTTTGCCAATGCCTTAGTGATTTTCAATCTTCGTTCTTCAGCTTATTTGAAATGACCTCTCGTGCCTTGAACTGGATTTCTCGTTGATCGGAGAGTCAGATGTTTTCACATGACGTTTCATCAGGTACCCATTTCGGTTAATACTAGAATGGCTGTCTTGATCGGATCTCAAATTAGGAGTTCCTTTATCCAAGAGCCCTCCTTGAAAAGGCGCTTTGCCTTCCAACGATTATTTTCATCTGACAAGTTGCCTACTTTGATCCAGATTATCCGTTGACTGCTCTGTCAGGTATTGATGCTTGCAGTTGCGTTTCTGAGATTTACTTGAGCTGAGAAGGTCATCAAAGGAAGCCTCTTGTCATTGGTCAGCATCTGGAAGTCCCACAGAAAGGGCGCCTTTCTTTTGAAAAGGCTCTTTTTCCTTAGAACTTCGCCGTTAACTGTGGTTTCCTGACAATTCCTCAACTGCCTCTTTTTGCTTCATCAGCAATTGCTAGTGATCTATTCATCGGATGATATGGATGTTTGTTCCACTGTCGAGCCAGCACTCAAACGTCAAGAATGACTGCTTTGGATGATCATACTGACTGCATTTGACCCTCAAAGATCATGGGCGCCCCTGCTTGAAGAAGGCGCCTATTCAACATGTGAGCAATCTCCCCTTCGTAACATCTCCAGAGTTAGTCAAATTTTGACCTTTTTCGTTTTCAGGAATCTCCTTCGTCAAACAGCATCTTTTTCGACCTTTTCCGCCATGGTTGTGTCGTTGAAGCTTTTGAAACTTTAGCTTTCAGCACCTGGTACTGGCCAATCTGCCATTAATGGCTGTGGAGCTCCTAACTTCGTTCCTGAAAAAGAGAAATAGACCCACCAGAGTAAAACGTGTCTTTTGATGATTATGACTTGACCAATGTGATCGTGAAGCCTTTTAAGCCTATCAAAATCATTTTCGGTCATTTCTGGGAAGGTCCTATTTTCGGGGGATTTCCCTGAAAATAGGGGAAAAAACCCTAATTTTCAATTTTTCAGAATTTTGTACATGTGTTCCTTGACAGAAACCCACCAAGATTCTATGATTGGTTTGACCTAAAACTGACTCGACATGGCATTTTATCATGATTTAGCTCAATTTATACAGAATGCCAAAAAATTTATTTGGGGTACAACATAGGCTCCTTCTGGTGACCATGTCGGATACCTACGACATAGGAGAACCGAGAATCTCAAGTTTCGTAGACCAGTATATAATCAATTGGGTAACGGAGTCAGGACTTTGGTTCCATACATTCCTAAAAATAGAGTTCACCTTATTTATTGGGTTCGCCAATTTATTCACCTATGACAAAACATCTAAGAAATCACCTAAAACACGACAATACTTCACTGAACGGGGAAAAACATAACAACATGACGTTAAAGCAAGGAAAAGTATTTGCAATATGTACTCACCCCATCCCCGAAGGGACGAAATGCTTCAAGTACTGCCCGCTATAAGGCAGTGGAAAGAGCCTTCCGTCTGAATGTGAGAGAATATAGGAATTCTCTCCTGCAATATTATGAATCAGGAACGGCCCCAGCCAAAGGGAGTCGAATTTTCCGTGCATTCCCTTTGGTTCGTGTCTCTTGTCTCATAACAGGACTTTATCTCCAATCTCAAAGTCCCGTTGCCGAGCCTTCTTGTCAAAGATCTTCTTCACTCGCTCTTGATGCTGAGTGATCTTATCAACTATCTCCACCCTTTCTTCTTGAAGTTTCATCAGGCACAAGATACGTTTCTCAATAGGATCTTTGAATTCCTCATCTTCTATCGTGGATGCCAGCTGCAAAGCGGACAACTCTAGAGTGATGGGTAACGCAGCTTCAGTGCCATATAGGATTATGAAAGGTGAAGTGCCGATAGCTCTCTTGGGCGTGATTCTGTCAGCCCAAAGAGCATCGTACAATTTTGTGTGCCAAGCCCGTTGATTGGAATCAACCATCTTGCGCACTATTGTGACTATGTTCTTATTTGACGATTCGGCTTGTCCATTACCTTGTGGATAGTAATCTGAAGAATGGGACAAGGTGATGTCGTAGTCAAAACAAAATTCTATCAATTCCTCTGACGAGAAGCTTGTAGCGTTGTCAGCCACGATCTTTTTGGGTACTCCGAAGCGTGTAATGATGTTCTCTTTGAGGAAGTTGCACACCACCTCGGAAGTAGCCTGCTTTACAGGAATTGCCTCAACCCACTTAGTAAAATAGTCTGTTGCTGTGAGGACGTAGACATGTCCTTTGCTGGAATGAGGGTTGATAGGTCCCACAAAGTCTATGCCCCATTGCTGGAATGGAGCATCTATCACCACCGGCCTGAGTGGAAGGTTTGACAGCTTAAGTTTACCAACAAATTGTTGGCACAATGTGCATCAGTGCACCCAGTCATATGCGTCGCGGAACAAAGTCGGCCAAAAGAATGATGCCCGCAAGATCTTGAATGCGGTAACCCTTGATGAGAAGTGACCTCCGCATGCTTGATTGTGGAATGCCTCCATCAATCGTCTTTGTTGATCTTTGGTGACGCATAGTAGGAACGTTCCATCAAGCCCACGCTTGTAAAGAACATTTCCTCCAAGCACATAGCTTTGTGCTTGTAATTTTAAAGTTCTTCTCTACTGCTTATCCAAGTGTGTTGGACATTCCCCGTAGGTTAGGTAGTACCATAATTCTGTGTACCACTCTTGAGCAGATTCAACTAATAAGACCATTGGGAGGTCTTCTTCCATTTCTGTTCCTGGGATTCCATCTTCAGCTTGATGTTTTAAATCACCATCTTCTGCCAGGAGTTGACATAGACCTCTCCCGCGAACGAGCTTGGTAGTCTTGATATCCAAGTCGTATTCTTGGACTCTTGCAATCCAGTTGCCTCTTTTGGTGCCCATTTCTTGTTGAGTGAGGACACTCTTGACCGCGGGGTCTGTAACATACACAGTGGTGTGAGAATTTAGGATGTAGAATCTGAAATTCTTAACAGCCCTCACCACGGCATATGCATTTTTCTCTATTTGGGAGTACCGAGATTCACTATTCTTGAAGCTGCTGCTCATGAAAGCGATAGGTGACTCGGACTCTTCATTCAACTTCTGAGTCAGTATGGCGAATAGAGTATGTTCCGACGCGTAACAATAAAGAATGAATTCTTTATTGAAATCGGGTCGAACCAACACTGGTGCTTTACTGATGGCCTCCTTTATTTTCTCGAATGCCTTCCTTCCTTCATCGGTCCATTTGAAAATAGTTGTTTTCTTCATCATTGCCGAGATGTCTTTGGTCAGCTCCGAGAAGTCAGGTACAAATCTTCGTATAAAATTGACTTTGCCGAAGAAAGAATGTACCCCAGTTTTATTGGTAGGGAGAGCCAGAACCTTGATTGCATCTACCCGATTAGGGTCTATCCTAGTCCCTTCTTTAGAGACGATGTGACCAAGCAATTTGCCTTCTGTCACTACGAAGATAGACTTTTTCGGATTCAGTGATATGTGATGGGACCTGCATCTCTCAAACACTTTCACTAAGTGTTGAAAATGATCTTGCCGCTTTTTTGAGAAAGCGGTAAGGTCGTCAAGATAGACGACAATCAATTTGTCCTTTAAGTCGCCAAAAGCCAAGTCCATGGCTCGCTGAAAGGTAGCACCTGCGTTGATGAGGCCGAAGGGCATCCTCTCGTAGGCGAACGTTCCCCATGGAGTGGTGAACGCTGTTTTGAGTTGATCTTCTTCAGCCACTGCAATTTGATTGTACCCCGAAAATCCGTCAAGTAATGACAGCATCTCCGAACCGGTTACTGTTTGCAATGTGTGTTCCATGATGGGTAAAGGATAGTTATCCTTTAGTGAAGACTGGTTCAGGTTCCTGAAGTCTACACAAATTCGGATTTCTCCGCTCTTCTTGCGTACAGGAACGATGTTGGACACCCAGGTGGAATAGTGGATCGGATATATGATCTTAGCATCCACCATCTTTTTCACCTCCGCGTAGATTGTATCTTGGATATGCGGGTTGTAGTGTCTCTGCTTCTGGTTGAAGGGCTTGATGTCAGACTTTAGTGGAATTGTATGGGACAATTCCTTTGGCTTGAATGCTTTCAGGTCTTCATAGGACCATGCAAAGACGTCTCGATATTGCTTGAATAGAGAGATGAAATTGTCGCTTTCTTCCATAGTGCAACATTTGCCTAGGTTGACGAGCCGAGGCTTATCTTCCGTACCAATGTTGACTTGTTGGTAGTCTGCTGACGTCTTGTCATTAGAATTCCTTTGATCCTGAACACGTCTGTCGTGTCTATCAAAGATATCCTCCAAGGATACTAGACCTTTGGGGATATTATTGCCCTTTAGTTGGATGACGCCAGATTCCGTGACTTCGGAATTCTCCGCCATATATTCCTTGGAGGGAGAATCACTACCTTCAAAGAATAGTTCTTGATAATTGTCATCCATGCGGAGAAATTCTTGAATGTCTTTATCATTAGTAAAGACCTGCCAATTGTCGCAGTTGTCGGGGATGGCCGGCCTGTAGATGAGCTCGATAGCAAAGATATTCTGACGAAAGTCAGAATGGGGCATGAAAAGAGCTGCTAATACTGCAAGGGAATCCGCTCTGCTATTCCGCTCACGTGGTATGTACTCGATATTGAATGCTTCGAACCAATCGATCGCATTCCATACCCTTTGTCGGTAAGAAGAAAGACGACTTCTTCTTACTTGATACACCCCTCTGACCTGTTGAACGATCAGCTCTGCATCACCTTCGACTTGAAGGTATTTTATACCCATATCTCTTGCCTTTTTGAGGCCAAGTATGAGCGCCTCGTATTCTGCGGTATTGTTTGTGTTATCAAGCTGCAAGCGATAAGCAAATGGGTACAGTGTTCCTTCGGGAGAGGAAATGACAACTCCTGCTCCCGATCCTGCTGTTGAGCAACTACCATCGAATTGCATATTCCACATTCTTGAATCTTGATTCAATGTTTGTGTGGCAAGTGCAAGACTTTCATCTTCTTTAGTTACTTCTGCCAGCATGGCATACGTGCCAGGACCCGTGTTTTGATGTAGCACTTGTGCTTGTGGGTCTTGAGATTTCACCACCGTGAATGTTGACTTAGCCTCAGGTTCCAACTTGAAAGTGCCCTTTTTCAATGGGATTGTCGCGTACGACCAATCCAATTGAATCTCGCCTCCGAGATCTTTGCAAAAGCTTCTGCTCAGGAGCATTCCATAACTGATTGGGATGTCGGCTATGAGAATGGTCATCATGATCTTCTTTTCTGGGCAGGATGCCAATCTTACTTGAGCATCCTTCAGCTGACCTACCAGTGGCACGGGTTTTGATTCAAGTGAGTAACACTTTTCTTTGGTTTCCGTGCATGATAGCCCTAAAGCTTTCATGATTTGTAAAGGCATGACGTTATCAGATGCCCCTGAATCAATTATACAGTTGCTAAGCTTATATCCTCCCATATACAAAGATATGTAGAAAGGTTTTGGCTTTTCTCCCGCTGGTACGGAAGATGCTAGCAATGTGGGCTGTATGATGATTGGCTTCTGAATCACCTTGAGGATCCGATCCATTTGATCGGGATGATCCTGGAGATACTCCAGCTGTGAAATTTGTACCTTCGTCTTCATCATAGATGTCACTATGTCAAAATTCGTCGAAGACGGTTCTTGAGGAACTGGTGTGACGTACTCATGTGTAGACTTGGGATTAGAAGTAGAAGCTTCTTTTCCCTTTTCATTGGACTGCCGTCTTTCGTCTTCTTCTTTCTGTGCTTTGAAATGCTGAGCACGTGTAAACACAGGTGTTGACAGGTTCTCGTGATTGACAGCAAGATTGTACTGACGGTAGTCTTCTTCTTCTTGATTTACGGGTTCGTTGTGAAAGTATCCCGTTGTGGAGTCGCCATCGAAATTGTCCATTTGAGGTGGAGCAACGTTCGAATTTGAAGGTACTATATTGGAGCTTGGAACTGCATCTCCGGCATATCCCATTATCTGATTCATCCTTTGATTCTCAGGACACGAAGATCTAGTGTGTTCATCTGAATCATGGAAACAACAGAACACGTTGGATTTCTCAGGTTCTGCTTGTCTAGGTGGTCCCGAAAACTTCGGCTTGAAGTTGTTAAATGATTGGAAATTATTTTTCTTCGGCTGATAAGGCTGTTGAGGCTGGTACTGCTGTTGTTGATATGATGGTGGTGTGGGCATTGCTTGCTGCCCTTGGTTGGGTGACTGTCTTTTGAGGATGGTCACCTCATTTGCTACCTTTTGTAGCAATGGATCTGCTGATGCTTGGACCAACGGTCTGATGGCATCATTCTTCATCTTCCCTGTAGTGATCATGTGATCCTCAAGTTTGATAGCCTTCTCTTGAGCTACCAACAAGTCTTCTTCATGACTGCCTTTTATGAAAAAGGCTATCTCTGAGGGTAGGGCGTTGATGAAGCTGCTCATCAGGATCTCATCGGATGGATTCATTGTGTGGGAAAGTCGTGTAACAAGGCGGTTAAACCTTGCTACGAACTCCCTCATTGGTTCTGTGGACTCCATCTTTGAGTTAGATAAACGGGCAAACAGTTGATGACTATCTTCTGCAGGTCTGAATCTGGCCAAAAACTTTTCGCTCATGTCTTCCCAGTTTGTGATAATCCATGGTCGCAAATGATTGAACCAGTTAGCTGCATTTGCTTCAAGAGTTTCGACAAAGAGTCGAACGGCGATATCTTCATGTGGCACAGACAGAACGAAACAGGCCACTGTGAATGCTGAGAGATGTTCATCGGGATGTTTAGTCCCGTCGCCATAGAATCTTGGGAAATGCTTCCGTGATCCCTTGGGAAGTTCATGATTGCCTTGTAAGGCCAATGGACCTATGTTATTACCCCATGGAAGTGGGGCAGCACGTCTGGCAACAACTCTTGCATTTCGGCCATTGCCGAAAAGATTGTTGATGTAGTGGCCATTGCCATTGTTGCCATTGCCATTGCCGTTATTACGGCCAATGCCGTTATGAATGTTAACGTTGTCGGCCATTGCTTGAGCAGGAGGTTCTTGCCGAGGTTCTTCTAGAAATTGCTCTCGAACCTCTTGAAAGATCTGCTCTGTGTCGGATGCTTCTCCGACTTCTTCTTGGAAAAGAGGATTGGTCCTCCTTCTTGTATATACTTGGTAAGCCAGGATGCTTACTGCCACGCAGGTGGTGGTAATACTGGTCTCTCGGTTGCTAGATCAGCCTTTCTTTCTTCCTGGTCCAGAGTAATGGCTGCGGCCCTCCACTGAGCTGGTGATGTATTCTTCTCGAAGATGAATATCCGCAAGCTGCTGATAATATCCGATTGCTCTCCTTCAATGTATGTAAGATCTGGTTGGAGAGTTGCTGGAACAAGATCAGGTTGCTCTACTGGTGCCCAAGGACGCCAAATAGTCATTCCCGTGACATAAAAGCGTTTAGCTTTTCTTGAAGTTTTATGCCTCGTTGCCCCACGGTAGGCGCCAGAAAACTGTTGGCATTTAAATTAGCACCTCTGGAGTGCTGATTGTAAACGTTCAGCTATTTCAAATGTTTTGCAACACTTCTTCGTTATTTAAAGAGGAGAAGTCCCTCTCTGCTGGGAGCAATGCGTAGGGAAGGGAAATGTTTAACTAAGTTCCTATCTTTTTATGCTTCAGCGGCAGGACACAAGGGTGCACAAACACAATCTTGGCAGCCTTCAGCTTTCTGGTTTACCTTGAGATACTTAACTTCGACTAACCTGGCTTTATCTATCCAATACCTTCAAGATGAACAGAGCATGAGGGTAAAGGAGCGGGAATGGAATGGTTGGATCACTTGAATTCGCCGTCTCCAGAGGATATGACCGAGGCTCTGAACTCTCGGATATACCCCGGGATAAGGTTGGTACAAGCAAACACTCTGCACGGTAAGCTAGATCTGAGATCTGCCAAGGAGGGACTCCTATCCGAGGTATGAGCTTAAGAAATAGTTTACTAGAAACGACAGAATCACGATGCCTTGGCCAACGAGCTTGCTAAGGAGGAGGGACTCCTATCCGAAGTATAGCTTGGAAGTCAATACATTAAACAACATCAAACGACAACTGTCAATAACAAATATCCAAGGAGGAGGGACTCCTATCCGAGGAGGGAAATGAGACAACAAGCTATTAAACACAAGACGTAGACATAGCTCAAATAAGATGATCAAAATGCAAGCGCCTTCTGATATTCTTCTTCAATGCTTCATCAACGAACTACAAAAGTTGGGAAAGCAAAGGCACGAAATCATGCACAATTACAATCATCCAACGAACTCTCATCCAAGAGTGAACAAATATCCGCTTTCAAATTATTGTAGCAATGAAGCGCAGCAATTTTGCATAGCAAGTAAAAGGTTCAGCAAATAATAGGCCCAAAGGCTCTTATTTATATAGAACTCAAAGGGAGTGAGCAAC
>VDFB02365426.1:0-29895 GCA_007258455.2 Sequoia sempervirens
CTTGCACAACAAGCAATAAAATGTCTCCAAGGAATATTCTTGAGAAGGAATCAAGCATATTAATCTGGTCTATGGCTTATGCAGAATACCTGCATAGCTGTAGTGTATTTTGATGCCACTTGTAAGATTGTCATGAAGCATTCTGAGCCATTGCATGAATTACGTGCACTTGTAACTGGACAAATAGAGCTTTAGGTTTTGCAGTTTTGTCTTTTAGCAATTTCCTTAATGAGAAGTGTTAGCCTCAGCAATTTACTTTTATGCAAACTGATAACCTTTGAAACTTAATGTAAATGATTATATCTTGAGGCATTCAATAAAGTGTTTATGGGTTAACTAAGCTTTTATCATAGCATTGTGTGTGACCATTCAATTTGTGAGTAGTGTTAAATTTCTTACCTTCTACATTGAGATAAATCGTGTTTATCTCAAGTTTGTTGTAAAGGTTCTTTGTTCTGTGTTATGTGGTTAAGTGTTGTTGAAATAACAAGTACACTGGTGCATCACTTCTTTCTTTTTGGATAGTTTCTTACCCTTTCCACCCCAAGCACTTTAGTATAAGTGTTAGAATAGGGAGCCAGCCTAAATTCAGATGTTCCTCTCAACTTGAACTACTTGCAGCTTCCCATTGGCAGGATCTCACTGCAGACACTGTAATTAGACAGTTTGACCTGTGAACAGGCACATTAACAGATTAAGACACGGCAAGTATCAACAAAATGATACAAATAAAAGATTGGATTAAAGGGTAACATACACACATGATTTGATGTAAGATGCATAGTAAATCTGTTCTCAACCATACAAACAAATCTGTATTTTCATTACCCAGAAAAATGAATAATTTTGTTCATATTAATTTAATTTTTAGAGTTAAAATTGCATTGTTTACAGCAATTTTATTAGTAAGTATAAAACTGTAGTTATGATCACATGATCCTAGAAGATAGCAGACCAAGAAACAGAGAGCTAAGTGAGAAATTACTTAACAATCATTTGGCAAGGTGAGGGGAATGCTTTGTGTTTATTGTTGGATGACAGTAGTTACAATATACGACTTTCAAGAGAAAGATTGTGACTGAACATTTGCTTACCCAATAATTTGTTGGTTGCATCAATTGTGGTTGGAGTTTGTTGATTGTCAGATGCTAAGACAACAGAGTGACTTCTTATAATTAATTGTTATGAATTTCTTTTCATTTAGAAAGAAATAGAATTGTTAGACAAGTACGTTCTATGTTTCTAACAAGCTGGGGACCAAATGCATTTAAATCTTAATGTAGCGTTTGTATTCTCTGTATTTATTTTAGATTTGAGGACCTGATCACCATGTCATTAGCTGTCAAGCACTTAATTAGACCCTTAGTCAAATTTATTCCTCTATTTCTAAGGTAATTCTTTTCTGAATGAGTATTGAATGATCTAGAAGACAATTTAAGTGTTACAATCCATTATTAACAGAGTATACATGAATTTAATTGGAATACATAGTTAGGATCTACGTTTACTCAAGATGTAATAGATGTAAGAGCACCTGTGGACTGATTGCCATAGTATACAAGATCTCATCTTTACTCACTTGTTAAGCTTAAGTTAGCTAACATTCATTATCTTGTGTGAAGATTTACTCCTTTCTTAAATCATTTGCCTTTACCTTATTAGAGATTCATTATACTGCTAGTTCTCTGAGGATTCATGGCAAAATGCTATGAGAATGTATATTCCACCTTAATCAAATAGGTTTTAGGCAATGATATTATTCTTAAGAGTACAAGATTATAATTGCAGTCATCTTTCCTATGGGGATACTTCATGTCCCCAATTGCTGGAGGAGTATTAGTAGATCGCTATGGTGGCAAACATGTCATGGCATGGGGTGTAGCTGTGTGGTCACTGGCAACCTTTCTTACTCCATGGGCTGCAAGTCATTCCTCTCTAATGCTTCTCTCTATGCGCATGTTGCTTGGTATAGCAGAAGGTGTAGCTCTGCCTTGCATGAACAACATGATCTCAAGGTAAACGGACAATTGATTCATTACTTTGTCTTAGGTAACGTTTTTTCCACTCTTATATAGGAAGAAAATAAATTGAGTAACCTTAATATATGCGTGCTTAAAAGCAGCTGAGACATCACATTTTTCCCAATTACATAGCACACTTGTGCTTCTTGATTAATTTGTGACCCAGAATTTCTTTTTAATGAATGCCAATGGAACTCGATAGTCTTATTCATGCATGTTTTACTAGTCTCTACTTATTCTCTTTCATTGCATGATATGACACTTTGCAAACTAAATTCGGAACTGTGTGCCCTTCTTGCAGGTGGTTTCCTCGTACAGAGCGTGCAAGAGCAGTGGGTCTCTCAATGTCTGGATTTCACCTTGGCAGTGTCATAGGCTTGATCACTTCACCTATCATAATGGCACAGACAGGTGTCTTTGGTCCTTTTGTTATCTTTGGGATTTGTGGTTTCCTTTGGCTTTTAGTATGGGTGACAGCCATATCAAGGAGTCCTCAGTATCATTCTCAAATATCCAAATCTGAACTTTCTTACATTCTAAATGGAAATAAAAATTCAATGAATATTGGTACAGAGAAAATGCCCAAAAGATCTGGCAGATTACCTCCCTTTGGTCTTCTCCTTTCCAAGTTGCCAACATGGACTATAATAGCTGCCAATGCTATGAACAACTGGGTGAGCTGTAAAGAGGGTAGATATTGCATTGTTGGTTTTGGATTCTGTCTGCAATTATTATGACAGTAAATAATTCTCAATATCATGAAGCGGTATTTTGCACTTCCATTTCTGTTACGGACGATCTAGTATAATGAATTCCGATCTAATACTGCTAAATATTAATTTCTCAGGGTTATTTCATCATTCTCTCTTGGATGCCTATCTACTTTAAAACTGTAAGATTGCCTCCAAACATTTGCAGCTTATTGATTTTTCTATTTTTCATATTAACTTCTTTCCTGTCTTCCACTGCTATTCAATGCAATTGTATTTTCTATTTACCATTTAGCTCTATCAACAATGTAGTCTTTGAAACTAAAAATTCTCTATTTTAAATGCAATTTTTTGTCTTATGATACAGATCTATGGTGTGAATCTCAAGCAAGCTGCATGGTTCAGTGCCATACCATGGGCAATGATGGCAGCTTTAGGATATGTTGCAGGCGCTTTCTCAGACAATTTGATTCAGTCTGGTTTCACTGTAACATTTGTTCGCAAGCTCATGCAGGTTAACTGTCTTTAACTTCATCTGAATTGACATTTCCTTCATTAAATGTTGTTGATCAGTTTGACTGTACTTTACTAGCTATTACAATTACACTTTGGTGCTACCTCCTTTATGTAAGTGTAAACTGCAAATGTGAGTTTATATCATTCATTGAAGCAATATTACAATTTCAACAGGGAATCTAGATCCTAAACTAATTCCCTCATGTGCAATTTTGATGTAGTTTTTTTAATTTCTTGTTTGTGGCTTAGCTTGTAGGAGAAGCTGCCTGGACTCTGTCCTTTATTACATATATATATGTATCATTGAGGGCATTTTTGCATCGAAAAATCTGAAAAACAAGGAAAAGGTGGCTAAAGAGAAGATTAGGAGTTGTTTCCCACCAAGAAGAGTATGGTAGGAAAACCTGCAGTGCTAGTATGTACTACACTGTAGTGGCACTAATCACTATTCCGCTCTGGGTTTCTAAAGTGGCCAGTATTTGAGAAGCCAATGGACTTTAACAAGCATGCAATTTGCATAGACCGAGTCCTTAAAAATGAGTATTACCAGAAATCATCTTCCTCATTTGTTATTGCCATTCATTCTTATTTCATTCTCTGTCCATTTGGAGATCATTGTTCACCATCTCCATGATTTTGTTGCCGCATGTGCACATTTTTCTTGTAGCATTAAGAGAACCAAGGCAAGGCTGCCTCCTAGTCTAGTTTATAATATGAGATTTCCAATTCCACTGGCTTGAACAGAAGGGATAGACTGCAAGAGCTCTAATTTTTCTTAGCTTCTTAGTAGGCAAGAGTGAAGGTAGATGGTCATGATACTAGTTTTTTATTTTTTTGAATTAAGAATGCTGCTAATCAAACATTGTCTCACATGGGCTGTTCTGCACATGTTAAATTTTGTTCATTCTGTTCACCTTGGGTGCCAGGCCTTCGGGGTTTCTATTTTTCTGAAATCTTTTGAGGATTGCATCCAGCCTGGTCCATTTATTACTCATCAGGTCCACTGGCCACGGTGAGAAAAAAGGATTCAACTGCATAAAATTCACATTTTTATAAAACATATTGTTGATTAAAAAAATGTTCCAAGATATGTTTATTTATTTACAGGACGTGGTTGAATTATTTCTTTGCCTTAAAATTCATAGGCTAAATGCACCTGACATGCTGCTTTTCATTGACTAAGTAGTTGCTGCCACCCTCAATCTACCTATCCCAAAGGAGGAAGATTAACATTCATGCTGATTGTTAGACATGGCCTCAGTTCTTGTTGAAATAGCTCTCTGTACACACTCATTGTTTGCCTTTTAAGATTTCTGCATTTTGCTACCTTTTGGTTTCTTCAATATCTGGGTTTTTTTTCAGTACTGTTTTCTCCTATTTTCTGCAAATATGACTCTAGCATGGTTTGACCTAGTTTTTGCCTCAGCTCCATTGTGCTAATTTCTTCAGTTCCAACTACCAACCATGATGTAAGTGTATATTTAACAGCATCAAAGTGTTTAATCAAGTGTAAAATATAACCTATAAGGAAATAATAGTACATTAAAAAACTTATGATATTAAGACCACTATTTAAAAAATATTTGCTTATGTCTTCCTACAACTTTGTATATTTCCAAATAAATGAATGGTCATAAAAAAACTTTACTCTTATAAAGGGAAAATTCAAAATTTTCATGTCCCGAATTCTTGTGGAATAGACATCATAGGTTTATAGAAAACAAAATGAAGGTCATCTATATCAACAAACATTCCTTTTAGCTTCCCAATACAAAACATTAGAAAAATCAGGTTCGATCTAAAATAGATATGAAAAGGGGATGTATGTGATTAGATACTGAAATAAATGAATTTTGGTTTAACTCTATAAGAAGTACATCAGAATTATGAATTGTTTTGCAGCTGCTAAACACCAACTGCTACAAAGTATCAGAAAAATTCTAAGAGACATGTATGCCTTGTGGATAGGTGGATTAAGGTACACAAGTGCCACTATTACCTCATCAGTCCTTTATTGGAAATACTTAGGTGCCACCTCTGTTTAGTCAAGGCTACCTTTGTCTTAGTCAGATTGAGTTTACTGATCCACTAATTGGTAGTTAAATCACGACCTCTAGATATGTCATTTCCTTGAGTCATGCATCTAAGAGGCCTATTTGTATGTACTTCATCAATCTATTTGGTGGTTGATTTGGTTGATTTTGAATATTGGTTTCCTCTATTTTAGAATAGCCTGTGGTCTTGCATATTGCATCATTTGCCTTTGTGCTTGCAGCTATTATAACTTTCTTCATTCACCTAGATCCTAGCTCATGTGGTTGGGTTCCCACAGAATCTTACATGGTATTAGAGCATTGTTGGTGTTTGGAGCTTGTTCATGTTCACTAAGAAGTAAAGGTTTCATTTGGAGCTTCACAGTGCAAGCTTTATTTTGGTGATACTTGGGTTAGGTCAGAGCCTATCATTGCATTTAGAGCAGCTGAGATTGAAGGTTTATGTGATGACATGTAGCTAAATAATTTAGCAATAGATTGCATAAAGAGTAAAAATATTCACACATAGGCTAGAACTGAATATCATTATTCAAATATACCGGAATACTTCAAATAAACAACATACAAATACTTACTAGAATGACAAAACATAATCTTCAAAACATATTACAACCTTTGACGAGATTGCCTTTTGAAAATCAGAGGGTTTTTGTCCTCTGATCTCCCAAATTCAAGGGTTTTTGTCCTTTAACTGATAGTTAAATGCATGGCTCAAGCTGGAAATTGGCAGTGCCTTCAAAAGCAACCAAGGACTTCACTAGATAACATCAGGAGGGTGCCCAAGACTCAGTGCCCCATAACCCCATCTAATAATATTTACTAATTTTGGCAAGATCTCCTCAAATAGGTCCCACGTTGTCATGAAAGTCAACCTGTAACTCCTTATAAATGACCACTCCTTTATGGAAACCCATGCCTCCTTATGTTGGGATTAAATATTATTTTATTATCATTTATTGACTCTCACACTTAACATTACCAACTCATAGCCTTTGTTATTAATTTTTTTTTTTTCTCTATCCTTATCAGGGAAAATAAGGATTGGGCCCATCTAGGAATTGCTTTCCTGCAAGCAATGTACTGTTGGATATTAAAATATCACTAGCCCCTCCCAAGTGGTGTCCTTTGCAAGTATGTTCCTCCAATGGACCAATTATTTTGTGACAATGTTGCCCCTCAGTTTCTTCTCCTACATGTCGATGATGGCCTTTGGAACTAATATACATTTCTTCTCATCATCTAGGGGTGGCAGATCAATTGATGTTGTAATATGCTGGCCAAGTGCCTTTTTGAGGCAAAATACATGTAAAACATTGTGAATTTTACTACTTGTTAGCAACTCTATGTCATAACCCACTCCACCTACCCTTCTCAAAACTTTGTATGGTCCATAGAAGTGAGGTTTGAGCTTTTCAGCCTTAGTTTGCTTCATAGAAGTTCACCTATAAGGATGTAGGTGTAAAAGACCATATCTACCACTTCAAATGATCTCTCAATATGGTGTTGATCTGCATAAAACTTCTGTTGATTTTGGGCTTAGTGCAAATGAATCTTAAGCAATCTCAAAATGTCTTGGCTATGTTTCACCATGTCACTAGTTGCTGGAACTTTTCTGTCAGTAAACACCAAATCAGGAAAGGTTAGTGCATCATATCCATAGAATGCCATAAATGAAGTCATGCCAATGGACATGTGATGGGTGGTGTTGTAGTAGTACTCTCCAAGGTGTAAGCATTTGACCCAAGTTGTTTGTTAATCTGTGACAGTTTCTCAAAAATCCTTCAACCTACTTATTCACTATCTCTATATGTTCATTAGTCTATGGGTGATAACTAGCATTGTAAGCTCGGTATTAGTCAAATGAAATAACTCATGCAAAAAGGAATTGAAGAATTTACTATCCTTGTCATTGACAATATTCTTAGGCAAGCCATATAACCTAAACACTTCTCTAAAAAATAGATCAGCTACCTGATGTGCTCTAAATTCTACAAAGATGGTTGTAAAAGTTGTTGATCAACCCCATAATAGCCCAAGGATCACTTGCAATCAAAACAACATTTCATAGAAGAGAGAAGCACTAGAATTTGCCATGAAGCTAGAGAATTCATTAGATACAAAATGAATAATGATTATACTTTACAATGGAGAATTTCTTGTGTTACACGAGGACGCATCCCTCCCTAAACCCTACGTCCCCGTCCCCTGTGGCATTTCGGGGAGGGGGGGATAGCAGGGGACCTCGAAACAGCCAGGGGATGGCTAGGAGTCCCCCAACCATATCGGGGATGCCCAGGCATCCCCCTTTCGTCAAAGTAAAAAAATTTTTTTAGGTAAATGCTGCCTAAGGGGGCAGCTCCCATGAAATTGATTTGGTTTAATTAATTACAGCAGCATAATGGCATTCAGTTTGAGAATATAGAAATCCAACTCCACATAAGCTGTTTCCAATCGGTGGGGAGCAAAGCCATCAGGAAGAAAGAAAACAGAGCAGCCCAAATCTCCGAAGACTGCTACAAAAGTAGATCATTGAATCACCAAGTCCTTCTTTATGGCCTCCGAGAGACTGTTCGGAAGCCCAACATCCCTGTAGACAACTTTAGAAACACCCAAGGAAACCCCGATATTAGCCAAGACGTCTGCTGCCATGTTAGCTTCACGGTAAACATGAGTAATTGTGAAGTCTGCTAGTTCAAATAAGTACTGATGAATTTTTGCAACAAGACCCTTAAGCTTCTAGTCCAATACCGAGTTCTTTCGGACTGCGTTAATGCAGATCATCGAATCACCTTCTATATCAATCTCACGGTACCCTTTATTGATGCACAAGGAAATACCACAGGCCAACGCTTTGAACTTAGCTGCGTTGTTCGTTGCCTCCCCAATCCCTTTAGCAGACGCCCACAAACATTCCCCTTTTTCATTTCTTATGATGGCACCACACCCGGCCGCACCTGGGTTCCCCTTTGACGCATCGTCGAAATTCAACTTTACTCTGCCAGGCCTTCGAGTCTTCCACCAAGCTTCACATCTTTTCTTGTCAATGCCAGAACCCACCATCGCAGGTGGCTTCAGGAGTCCCCAATTCTTCCTTAACGCACTGTCCCAGGCAGTAAACTTCGAATCTTTCCTTGAATGGCATTTTGCATTTGTCACCTTGCAGATGCTTGCTTCCAACCAATAAATCAATTCAGATACCTCAAGACTCTTATCGTTGAAAACTCTGCAATTCCACTCCTTCCACAAGTGCCAAACAAGCAAAGAGGGGGCAATCGACCAAACATCCCTCCATAGATCACATCCCAAAGTTCTTGGCCAACTTGTCAAAAAGTCCTTCAAATCCAGTTGTCTCGGAGTATACCAACTCAGGGATTGCATCAACCAATCCCAACAAGTCGCAGCAATGGGGCATGAAAGTAGCAAGTGGTCAACGTTTTCCTCTGCCGCTTTGCAAAGCATGCACATCGAAGGGACGTAAATCCCATATTTGGCCAGCCTTTCACCTGTTAAAATCTTCTTGTGTAGTGCTGCCCACAAGAAGGCACCGGCCTTTGGTAGAAGATGAGAGTTCCAACACAGCCAGGACGACCACCCTTCGTACTTACCTTGTGCGTGCTGAATTTCATAGCCCAGTTTTATTGAAAACTCCCCAGACCGCGCCCGCACCATACTATCTCATCTGCTTCCTGTGTTAACAAAACTTTTCGCTTGCTCAAAATGGTTTTCAATTTAGTTTGATCTTTAGCCGGGATGTGGAACACATCACTGTCAATCTAGCCCAACTCTAGATTACCATGATTAGAATTGACCCAAACATAGTCCATCACTTTACAACCATGACAACGAACCACATCCTCAATCCAGTCATTTGTGCCAAAAAGCGAATCAAGTGATGGGAAGCTATTCCACGAATCAATCCAAAAATTTTCCGGTCTCCCATTCCTGATTTGCCACGAAATTTGGTCAGTAATCAATCCCCTGCTTTGCCATATGAACCTCTAGATGGCCGAGCCGCCCACAGAGTTCGCCATAGTCAAAATGCAAGTGGGATCGTCGTTGTCCAAGTATTTGCCACAGATGATTCTACACCATAGTCTATCAGGTTCCTTGTAGAGCTTCCAATTGAGCTTCGCACCCAAGGCGTTATTCAAAAGCTCCATCCTTTGCAGCCCAACACCCCCATCGTTCTTGTGCAAGCATGCAGTTTCCCAACTTATCAAAGGAATCCGTTTCACCTCCTTAGCACCTTCCCACATAAACTTCTTCAACAGACTCTCAAGACTACTGTAGGCTTTAGCTGGTATTTTAAAGCAGGACATGACAAAAATGGGGACTGAGGCCAACACCGATTTAATCATTTGTATTCTTCTTGCAAATGATAACCATTTACATTTCCATGCCTCCTTCAACCTACAATGATTCAAAACATCCTCCCAATGAGAAGATTTGCACAATCTTTGAAATAAGGGTGCACCCAAATGTTTTGATGGAAGAGAACCTATTGCGAAGCCAAGAATCCGTGAAATTTTCTTTTATACAGAAATTTTGGTGTTGAAGAAATATATTTCAGATTTTTCCTTGTTCAATACTTGACCCGACACAGTAGTGTATTTATCCAAGGCTCCCTTAATAACCTTCGCCTCCCTCGACGAAGCTTCCCCGAAGAGTGTAGTGTCGTCTACAAATTGATTGTGTGTGATATTTTCCACCCCATCTGCCACCCGGATACCACGACAGATATGTGTTTCCCTTAACCTACAGAAGTGACGCCCCATGGCCTTCGCCATGATGACAAAGAGACAATGGGTCGCTTTGCTGAAGGCCATTGGTAGCACAGAAGAAGTCACACATCGAACCGTTTACAAGAATAGAATACTGAGGAGAGGAAATGCACCAACTAACCATTTCAACCCATTCAGGGGAAAAACCAAATCTTTCCAGAACTGCCAATAGAGAGTCCCAATGGACCCTGTCATACGCTTTACTGACATCAAGCTTGATTGCCATGCCCTTCAACCGATCTGAAGTAATCGAGTGGACCATCTCTGTCGTTGTGATTATGCTGTCTATTATCTCCCTTCCGGGTGTGAATCTGTTCTGCTCCACTGAGATTATTGAACCCATCACCTTCTTTAGTTTGTTTGCCATTGCTCTTGCCAAAATTTTGTACACACCATTGCAAAGAGATATCGGACGATAATTAGCAAGGAAGAGCAGTTCGATTTTTTGGGAACCAAGGGCACCACTGTATTGTTGATATCTTTGACGAATTTCCTTTTTTTCCTGAATTCCTCCAAAAAGTTCCCCACATCCTGACCCACAAAACTCCAACATTTTTGGAAGAATTTTATGGGAATCCTGTCGGGCCCCGGCGCCTTATCGGGATTTAACCCAAAGACCGCTGCCTTGACTTCTTCCATGGTAAATGGAGCACATAACATCTTGTTGTCAATGTCCCCAATAATTTTTGGGATGCAATTTAGATACTCCTTGTCCCATCCACCATCATCCGCCCTGGCAGCAAGCAAATCGATGAAGAAGCAAATCACTTCTTTTTCCAGGCCCTCCATGTCACTTACAATGGATCCATCGGCTAATCGGATGTTGGCAATTCTGTTTCGGTCTCTTCTAGATTGAGTAGCAGCATGAAAATACTTCGTATTTGCGTCTCCGTCCTTAAGCCAAGTTTCACGAGCCTTGTCCTTCCAGTACAGTTCCTCGCGAGCTAGAATCTCTGAATGCCATTCTTTTAAGACTTTTTCTCTCTTGAACTCTTTTGCTGTCATGCCAAATTTGATTACTTGCTTGTTTAACTGTTCCAATTCTTCTTCAACTTTGGCCTTTTCGATAAAGATGTATTTGAAATTTTCTTTATTCCAAACCTTCAACTTGGCTTTAATGTACCCAAGCCTTTTGAAAAGCCGGAAGCTAGTTGAACCCCCACAGTTAATTCTCTCCTTCCACCATGCTTCCAAACTTTCCAGCAAACAAGCCTCCGCCACCACATCGATTCAAACTTGAAGAACCCCTTAGATGGTCTCGTGCTTAAAGTATTCTCCAGCTGCATCGGGAAGTGGTCAAAGACAGCAATGGGGAGGATAGAAGCAGAACAACGAAACTCATCTCTCCACCATCCGAAGCCAAGGAAAAAACGATCCAAACGTTCTGAAATGTTGGTGAAGCCCAGTCGCCTATTTGTCCATGTGAACGAACTGTTGCATGGTATGCAGTCAACTGCAGATAAATCGGAAATGAAGTCCCGAAAATCCTCCATTACCCGGTTTACCTTTTGCAGCCCGCCACTCTTCTCATTTAGATTCAAAATGGCGTTAAAATCCCCTCCCAAAATAGCCATTTCACCACCTAGTTTTGCCACCTGCTTCTTGATTTCATTCCAAATTCTCTGCGTTTCATCCGTTTTTGTTGGCCCATACACGTTGAATAAAGGAAAACCATACCCATTCGCCTAGCAAGTTACCCAACACAACATCTAGTTGGGTCGAGCCTCCAATAATTTTATATCCACCAAGTTGGGAGCCCAAAGGACACCCAAGCCCCTGGCCGAACCCATAGAATCACTAAAAGTGGCTTTCCACATTTTGCAGTATTGAACAAACTTTCCGCTAGCAAGAGAGTCGATCTTTGTCTCTTGAAGCAGAATTATATTAGCCTTTGATCTATCTAAATGATGCTTCACTAAGCATCGCTTGTCAGGGGCCGATAGGCCCCTGACATTCCATGTTAGGAATTTCATTGTTGTCCAAGGGAGGCCTCGGCTCCCTTGGATGTCAAGAAATTCATGATGCTTTGGAAGCCTTTCTCCTTGGCCTTCTCTTCCCTCTTTTGTTTGCTAGATTTTCTTCCCCTGCTCTTCTTTGATTTACCCAGGAACGAAGTAGCAGATTGGCTCAGACACCTGGGCTTGATAATGTCCAAAACATCTTCCTCAGAAAACACCTCATCCTGATCAGAAACACCGCAACCTTCCCAATCACACACTCCATTGGGCACAAAAGGGACAATGGCTAGCTTGGAATTAGCTAACACATCCCCAGAAGGAGGATCCACCCGTGCCCGAGGAGAAGATGTCAAGGGCGAATCCGCCTGGGAATTTGCTTCGGTTTTGCTTGGAACTGAGCCGGTAGTGAAATCTTCCGAACCTCATTCAACGCCTTCTTCATGTGAGCCAGAGCAGGCGCCCCCATAGAGCCAAGAGAAGTCCTTTTCTGTTTCCAAACTTGACGGGTCTTTTGAGGCCGGTGACAAGAATTCGAATTATGATCTTGCCCATGGCAATGTGAGTAGAAGAACTTATCTTCCTCGACCTCCACAGACTAAATCTAGTGTGCTCCATTCACACATAACAATATTTCTTTCGGAACAAGCCTAACTGTAGCAATCTCTAGACAGGGATAGATGTAAGAGTTGCCCTCAATTATGTCAATGTCGGCATTTACCAGCGTACCAAGCGAGCGCCCAATCTTGACCAGACAATCCTCGTCCCAATACTCCATTGGTAAGTTGTACAAGTGTATCCAGATTGGCTTTTCATACGGCTCATGCTTTGTCGTGTTAAAGTTAGGGCACCATTTTTGAAGGTAAAGAGGATGACCCTTGATCTTCCATAGCCCTCCCTCCAGAATGGAATTTCTGGCCTCCACGGAGAGGAAAACAACAACGAAAAAACCTTTCGGCAAAAATTTGATTGCCTCCAAGTCTTTCCAGACCCCCTCAAGCCAGCTTTTGATTTTATTGCGCTCGAATCTTGGGCCCACTACCCTACCAATAATTGCCACATCTTCGAGCAAATCACTCTCTTCTTGGGCTTCCACGGATAGATCGATTGGCAGGAAGGATTTGTGGCACAGGGCTTCACACGGCTTTTCCTTCCTTGCATTCGCCAACTCCTCATTGCCATTTGATGCCCTCGCACCGACATCACCAGTTTCCTCCCAACTTCGTACCCCTCCTGGATTTTGCGCATCTCCTGCTGAAATTCGCACACTCCTGCCGAAATTCACACAACTCTTGCTGAGGTTCGCTCCATTTTCTTCATATTTAATTTTATTTTCAAATTAAATAAAAATTGCTTATTAAATATTAAATATTTCTTTATATTTGATAAAACATTTAAGTTTTAAACAAACTATTTAATTTTATTGTCAAATTAAATAAAAATTGCTTGATAAATATTAAATGTTTTATCAAATATTAAATATTAAATGTTTTATAATGAAATATTAAATATTAAATGTTTTGTAAATTGCTTGATAAATATTAAATGTTTTATCAAATATTAAATAATGAAATATTTCATTATATTTGATAAAAATGTTTTATCCCCATTCGAATGGCATTGACTAAATAATAAAAATAAAATATTATTATATTTACTTTAGTTGTTCAAACTAAAATTGAAATGAAGACTTAACTTTTAAGTTTTATACAATTTTTTTTTACTTTGCAATGCACACACGGGTAGGGTAAACTTTATAGTTTGAGACTTTGGTCTTTGAGTTATTTACTTTAGTTTATGCCTTTATATTTAATAGTTAAATTATTGGCATTGCTATTAGTGTTTACCTTTATCTTTATATTGCTGTTATACTGCTGTTATATCGCCGTTATACTGCTGTTATACTCTTTATCTATGCACATATTGTCAATATTGATATTGTTGGACATATTTGATATTGCTCTCTTTCTCTCTCTCTATATAATATATTTTAAAAAATTCATACATATATATGTAATTGTATATATATATATATATATATATATTGAAAAATTCCTATATCGCCGTCCCCCGCCGTCCCTAAAAATCTGCCCTCGGACTGCCGTCCTTGAAACTCGTCCCCTGCCGTCCCCCCGTCCTCGTTCCTGTCCCTGAAACGCTGTGGAACATAGAGAATTTCTTGTTATAAAGACAAGGATAAAAACCTATGATAGAATATCTGAATAAGATTATGACATTTGTCTTAATTCTATGATATGAGACATAAAAAACAAATGACTTGAGTAAGCTTAAGTATGCTAGTGTGAATAGGTCCTAATGAGAAACTAGTAAGGTAATATACCATGTTTACACTAACACCCCCTTTTAAGTGCAACTTAGGGAGTATGATAAAATGCAAAGATGCAAGGATGGGTCCTAGCTACAAGGCCATGTTTGGTACCCATGTACAAACAAGTAAATCTTTCACAAGCAGAGTAAAGGAGAAAAACCCATAGGAAAAAAGTCCCTCCAAACAAGAGAAAAAATATCAACATATACACATGATGGAAGAAAGAACTCAACATGGCCCCCCAAGGACTACTTTTGTCACTAATGTACAATAGATACCCCCCTATAGGAAATAAAAAGAGAGACCATGTATCCCCCCCATAAAGAAGTAGCTCCTATGCTAATGGTGAATGCTTAAAGATGAATGCTAAAGATGATTTAGAACTGGAAACAATATTTATTCCCTTAGAAAGAAACAAATCCAATGGCATATGTAGAATAAATTCCCACTCCAAGAAGAGAGATTAGAGAAGTCTCATGATGTGTGCCTTTGAAAACTACTCAAGTGTCCACGTGTTGAAATCAAAGGATGTTAGAATGCAATGAGGTGAAGCCAATTCAAAAAATTGTGAAGATTCATGAATAACAATCTCCAAAGACAAGGATAATGTGATAACAAGTGTGCTATAACTGTCATCAAAGAGGAAATAGATATCTTCAAGTGTGTTTGCCAAATTTGCAAGATGGAACTCACAAAACAAATGTGCAATACTTGTCAAAAAATTATGCAACAAAGCTGAATCTGAGAGACAAGAAACATACTACAGAATCAAACTATCAAAAGTAGTTGCAACACTAAACGTTGAAGAAACAAGAGGTGGGGAAAATGGAAGTTTAGCACAAGTCTCAAGAATTGAAGTGGATGACAGAATACAAAGGTTTAAGTGACCAAGCTTCTCCTTAGGAATGCAATCCACACTTGATGCATGAGTGTGAATATTAGTCGAAAGAATTGCAAGATCATTAGGGGCAAAATGTGAAAAATATGTACAAGCAAGATGCATGATCAACCATCCCAACACCAGTTTCACTACTCTTCAAGTCTCCAATAATCACTGAATTTGGTGTGAACTCAACAATCTTACTTGCTCCACTATGAGTAATATGATAGATGGAAAGGAGATTGGTTGACAAGGAACACAAAGTACATTATTGAAAGTGCCTTCCTCAATATTAACAAATCCTTTCCCACAAACACTCATATATGCGTTGTTTCCCATCACGATGTGTGGTAAAGTACAATGTTCAAATGAAAATAACATACCTTTTGATGAAGTCATATAATGTGAGGCTTCTTAATCAAGAAGCCATCTCACTCAAGACTTGTTGATGCAAAATGTGCCTTGCCTTCCATCTTTCCTATGCCACTAGCCACACCATCTATCCTATGTAGATGAAAATGACATCGAAGAAGAAGATGAACCAAATGACATTGTTGAAGGCAATTGGATGTTGTTCTTCTAAAGAAGGTACAACAACTCATCAATTTGTTATGCATAACACTGATGTTCATTGTGTCCTTATTTTTTATAGTATGCACATTTGGGTCTTTCCTTCCTACATGGGTTTTCCTTAGAAAAGTAAGAGGACTCAGGGGTAGCTTGTGATGTTGGTTCCTTGGCTTGCTCGATTCCTTAAAGTTCCTATTTTTTTGTTTCTTTCCTCCGCTATTTGAAGCCATTTGATCTTTTGTGCTTTGATTGGTAATAAGAGTTTGTGGTTTTGAAGACTTCATAGTACCCATCTGTACTAACTTTGCTTGCTCCTTGGTGAGTGATGTAGCAAAATCATCCAATGAAGGCATATGAAATGCATCACCAAAAGTATCCCTAGTATCATAAAATGTAGAAACAAAAATTGAATAATCAGGACCAAGTTTCCCAAGGATGGAAATAATCAACTAGATGTCCTATTTTTGAAGAAGTATTGGATGTTATCAAATTTTGTAGGATTCAACCAATGAGCTCATTCTCCAATTTAAAACCTCACAAAGTATCTTTCCTCCCAAATAAACTCTCCAATGTAGTTCGTATTTGATTTAGTGTTGTGCAAGACTCAACGTGAAAAAAGAGATTAGGAGAAATAGATATGCATAATGTTCCATAGGCTTTATCACTCCTATCATACCATTTTCTCTTTTTTGCAGTAGCTATTAGTTGAAGTTTTGTACCCATGGTAACTTGGTATAACTACATTTTCTTTAATTGTATTTCCTTATGTTTTTTGTATCCATAATAATTGTATGGAGTGAATGGAGCAATTTGGGTTGATCCATGATGTATATATAAGAATACAGAAAATGGAAAGAGAAACGACAATAGACCCCTTAAAATACAAGCAATCAACTCCGTTTCAAGGAAAAAGTCCACTTTTTGTAATTTTTTCAAAAAGCAAACCAAAGTACAAAATTTGACTTTAGATTGAAACAATAGGTACCTAGTGAAAAATCTAGAAAACATACATGGATGGTTGAGAAGAGTTTGTCAAGATCTTTCCAATGTTTATTCAATCTCCAAAATCAAAGGTGAAAGTTATGAGCTTGGGAGCCAAAAAAGGTAATATGGACTTCAATCAACAATATTAGACACTTGCAACAAAATATGGAAAAAATACCTATACCACTGTGAAGTGCTTGGAACTAGCTTTTTGATGCTTATTCATTTGCAAAAACTTGATACCTTGGCAAAAAGTTATTTCTCTCAAATATAATTGCCCAATTAGGGCATGAAAATGGGTTAGGGGCCTTGGTTGGGCGATGCTGCTCATCTTGGTGGAGTGGAGATGGAGGATTGGTGGTACTTCAATTACAATTTCTGGCTATGCATTGGTGATTTCCACCAGTGGTGGTGGGAGTGGTCATGTCGCCTGTGGGAAATGAGCCCCCTCAGGCTGGATAAGACTAGGCGCTTTGGCATTGATATGCCTTGCTGCTACCCAAAACCTTGCATAGAAAATAAAAAATAATTTTTTAATAAAAAATCGTACCATAGGTGAATGATGATGTAGCCAGCTATGCAAATGTCAACATAGGTTGATGAAGATGATTGGTCTACAAAATAATGGTGGTTGAATGGAATTTTACCCAAAAAAAAAAAAAATCGGCTCCAATACCTATCGTGTCTTATATGAATTTATAGGTTTGTGGGCTTCTTGAGCTCAATCATGAGGTCCGTTTTGCTCTAGGATGCATCATAGGAAAATTCCTAGTCAAAACTCTCCAAAAAGAGGAAAGAGAATTGCAAATATGAAGCTTTGATACAATGTAAGAGTTGTTGGTCAACCCCACAACACCCCAAGGATCACCTACAGTTAGACCAACCATTCACATAAGAGAGAAGCAATAGAATTTGCTATGAAGCCAAAGAATTCACTAGATGTAAAATGAACAATGATTACAATATACAATGAAGAAATCTTTGTTATAAAGATAAGGATGAAATCCTAGGATAGAATAAGATCATAATATGTGTCTTAATCCTACGATATGAGAAACATATTTCTCACTTTTGGTTGGGAAAAGGCAAGGTGTAACGACCAAACTTGTACGTCAAATTTAAAACTTTCAATTTCAACCACAATAAATAAGAACAATGCCATGATGACAAAATTTTTCCTTTCAAATACATAAACATGATATATCAATTTACAACTTTAGCTATTTCATTCTTAAAATAAACAACAAAGTAAAGAAGAATGAAATACATACATAGCCCGAAGGCTTTTGGCACCAATAGCAGTAAGAAGGTCCAGGAGTCCGTCCTGTCAAGTCTTGGATCATCGGCCGATTGTTGAGGAGGAGAAACATCACTCAAGCGTTTTTCTGCCAACCACGGACTTATAATGCGGTCCCCCGCACAATCATTTTACAATGAAAGGCCCTCCCTTCGAAGAAGAGATTGGTGGGGTATCCTTTAACGACTACGAACTGGGCATAGTGTTGTGTTCCTACATATCTAGGTTCTGTGCATACGGCAACTCTTGAACTAGTATGTATTTTTGGACCACGATGAATTGACAGTGTAGTACCACAACTAAGTGTAAGTTGTTCCTAACACTACTTTGGCCAAAGTGTTTACATTCAATCAACAACGTAGGTCATCTATCACATGCACTAGCCAGGGTCAACTTGATTTGAGGCTTTCTTACTCTATGCATAGGTTAGTCTATCAGGGTAGTCCGTACCCTAGACTTCCTACAACAAACTAACTACTAGAACGAAGATCATCTTAACAAGTACCTACAACTATCTCCTTTATACTGGATACTCTCATCCTAGGAGCTTCATTATCTTGACTAAGTTAACTTATAACTAGTTGTGATTTGTAGCTTATTAAATGCCCTCAATCCATTCCTAGTATTAAATAGCTATACACAAGCATACACTCCTTATATGGACTCAATACAAATAATGCCATTAAATCTTCAATGCTTCAGTAAATCCATCTACTAATAAATGCAAAGCTAATAGTACAAAGCATGTATTTGTCTTTCTCTTTCCCAAAATATCTTTTTATAATTGAAATCATTCTACAGATTTTCAATTCATAATATATCAAATAAACAATCTTTATTCCCTACATATTTATAAACAGAGGGCATAAACAGGCTTTCTTCTATTTATCAAAGCAGCAAAACATGGAAACATAAAAGAGATAACATGCCTGTTAATAGCTTTGCACAGTTGCTGCTCTAGTAGAAAATTGCTACACCTTCAGCTACCGGTCAAAGATTATCCAACCACCTCTGAAATTGGACACTCAATCCAGCTGAAGATAAACTCAACTTGCTACTCAAAGGGATGACAAATGACAGAAACGACTTCTCTGCCAAGTAAATACAGTTTTCCAGAATTGATGAAAATTCTCACAACATAATAGAATATACTCACAACTAGGAAAAAAATCACTCTCAGCGTAATATTGTACACTTCACAACAGAATAAACTCACTTGAAGAGAATAGAATCGAACTTACAAACTTCTAAATTCGTGTATTGAAGAATAAGCATTGCAGACTTTATATAGTGTTTCAAAACTTAACCAATTCCTCTTTCCAAGGCATCCAAGTTGCCAACAGGGTTTGGAATAATTCAAATAAGAAATGTGTCGCTTTTTAGAGAAGATTTTGACTTCCATTTGTTGACAACAATGAAGAAAGTTTATTTTGCACATGACAAATTCTTAAAATTGCGACACCTACAGGTATAGGCGCAATTCAACAGGTAAGGATAAGTGAAAGTTTATGCAGAGACAAAGTCTTGATCAAATGGTGTCCACATCTCCATTTCTCTAGTTGCAAACAACTTCCTTTTAGCTGCGTTTTGTTACCATGCCATGGTTGCGCGATTCCTCAGGCGCCATTTTCACGGGAAGCTCTTATTTCCTCTTTATTTTCCACTTCATAGTTTCCATATAGTTTAAAATAAATATTTGAAACATGGTGGAATTGTGTCAATAATATTCGATTTATTTTGAAGTCATAATATTTGATTTTCAAGAATTGTTCGACTTTTGAAGGAAATATTCATTTTTGAGAAAAAACGTCTCATATTTCAAATTCGTGATTTCACTTCAACACTTTTAAACTTCATTTGATTTTCAATTCCATTTAATTAAATATATCTATATATTTATTTTATTATATTAAAATATATATATAATATAGTTTTAATTTACATTATATATTTATGTATAATTATTTAAATTTAATAATTTAAATAATCTCGTATACATATATATATTTTGTAAAGACTATATTATATACATGCTTGATATAATATTAAATATATAAAACTATTTACCTTTACATATATACCTGTATATACATATACATTTTTAATTACAATGTACGTATTCTACGAGCCAGTCAGCATACTTTCATTATATGTACCCATGTATATGTATATATATGTGTATACGTAGATTCCGAGGTAATATCAACATAATATTTATTCACATTCACATATATATAACAAGTTGGTTGTGGGTATGTATACATGTATATCTACTTGTATACTTCCTCTATGTATAAGTATTCATAAGTGTATTTATATCGATGCACACGTATGGCATATCCATCTGCTCTCATACGTTTGTATCGTCATGAATATACCTATGGTCACTTGTACATACCGTATTTATATGTATATATACCTATACACATGCCCACCTCCTAACCTGCAACATTATTCTACATATGGTTATACTGGCAAACATCACTTATTCACACATTCAGAAGAAGATACGACTCCTAATGATAATAAACAAGCCTATGGATGACTTACCCTTAACTCAACAATTGACTTAGCTTACTCAATATATAGTATGTGTGTGTATGCCCAATTGGTACTCGTTATTGTTTACCCGACCAAGCTCCTCCCCGAGTGATATCTCTCCTCTGCCTAGAGGTACAAACCTGTTTCCTGCACATCATGACACGACAACGGAAGTCATATGCTCAAAACAAGGCAGTATATATAAAACATCGTAGAAAGTTAGAATAACATTATTCCATAACTTCTATGCTACAATCATTCAAGAATTACATCAATAGAAATATCAGACAAATGAGACAATCATTAATACACATTCAATTGATCACAAGAACAATCTGTTTTATTCATCTAAAAGATTCAAACATTACAATGTACTTCCTATGCAGTAGTAACTATACAATCGGGATGTAACAAAAGGTTGTAGCAATCCTGCAGAAAAAAAACATGCTTTGCTTTATTTTTTTGGCAAGTTATGCACTCTCTAATATGTTTGAGAACATCTCACTTAAGGTCTTTCCAAGAGAATCTCTATTATTTTTGCCTATAAGTCTTGTAAAACCTAATCCTTCATCTTAGATTTGGGAACCAGAAAAATTCTATTCTTGTATAAAATGGGACCACCTACTACTAAGTAACTGCCATCCTTCACATTTTCATCTAGAATATTAGTAGCAAAGATGTTCTTAGAATATTCTACCATGATTGAAGCCTTCAATCAACATAAATAGTTGAAATGGAGTGTAGACTAGACATTCAAGAGAGAGCATCAACACTACTTTCTTTTTACCTTTCATTTACTTTGTATCAAAATCATATGCATGAAGCTTATGATGTACATTTTACCTTTAATGTACTCTATTTTGGCTATGGACATGTTGGAATTAGTCGCAAGGATGTAGATGGCAGCATTGAATCATAAAGATCTGCGTTGAAAATTTGCATCAGCGATAGGTTGAGCAACTAGGGACCTGTCGCTAAGGGATCATATATATGTATATGTATGTATTTGCATATGTATCTAGTTTTTAGTTGTACAATTGTGTATGTCATTCTATTTATCTATCTATCTGATTTTTAGTAGTACAATTGTGAATTTTGGCCATGGGCATGTTGGAATCATTCTCAGGGATGTAGATGGCAACATTGAATCATAAAGATCCGTGTTGAAGAATTATGCGAGGTGGACATAAAATGCTTGTAGCCATTGAGTGTCAAGAACTGTTAGTGGTGTCAGCCATACTAGTAGGCTTCCAGTCATTGAGTGTTAAAGACTCTTAGTGGTGTCGATCATTCTAATGGGTTCTATTTGGAGGGTTGACATGGATATTCCTTACTGATAGGGTGGAGGGGAGAAGTGCACATGCATCACGTAAGGGCTACCTTTTACTTAGGTCTGAGTAGAGTTTTGTTGCATATCTTAGTCTATTCATAGCTCTCTAATCTACTCTACTTGTTAGGTCTATACTTCTCCATATAATAATGCTTTATAATGGGCACTAGCTAATTGTACACCCTTAAGATTACAGAAAGTAAGATTTACCAATGGTGTGCTTTTCAAGTATAGGAGCCTAGTTTCCTGCAATTAGTGTGCTCTGCATGCTGTACATAGCTGCAAAAAATGTTTCTTTCTCCAGGTGTAGAAATATGTACATGTACAAGACATTGAAGTTGTGTAAAGATGTATGTGTATTATGCCTCTTTTGGCTTTATCCCACAACCAAATATACCAACTTCTGTGTTAAATGCCCTTAGAATCATAGTTCTTTGCTGGTTTATGGTTGAAATCTACACAGGTGCAAATAAAATGTGCACTGTCAATTTCCATAAGCTTGATAAGTTTTGAGGATTAAGATTTTACTGTCACAATGCATAATTTTGAAGGCATTTAACATACAACCAGAAAAGAACAGTGTGCTTTGTTTTCTAATTTTTAAATTTTTTATATCTTCCACTACTTCTTTTGTAAAATTCTTTTCTGCCATTGCCCTAGCTTCTTATCTTTTATCCAGCTTTGTTATAGCCTTTCCTTTCCTCTGTTCTACATTTATTTTCTATCTTCTGTTTGCATGCCTGTCTTTGTTTCCCACTTTTTTTGTTAAATGTCTTGCCAAGAATTTCTCAGTATGTTTGGTACCAGTTTTTTTATTCTTTTTAAGGATCGACTTGGAGGAGCAAAATTTTCTTTCTTTTTAATGGATTCGATTGGTGTTTTGGAGGGTTTGAGAAATTGAGACAGCCATTCCTTATTTTGATAGGATGTAGAAGAGGATTGCACATGCATTATTAAGGGCTACCTTCTACATGGGTCTGACTAGAATTCTGTTGCACGTCTTGTTCTATTCGTAGCTCTCTTATCTATTCTGTATACTAAGTTTGTACCTCTCACTATAATCATGCACTATAATGGGTGCTTTCCAATTGTATGCCGTAAAGATATTGGAAGCTAAGTTTTACCCAATTTTGTGCTCTTCAAGTAGAGGAACCTAGGTTTCTGCATGTAGTGTGCTCTTTGAAGACTAGTGTGTATTATACCTTTTTGGCTTTATCCCACAGCCAAATCTCCCAACTCCTAGTTTAAATGCCTTTGAAAGTTTGAAATCATAGTTCTTTGCCGGCTTAGGATTGAAATCTACATGGGAAATGAAGTGTGCCCAGTAACTTTCTTTAAGTTTGATGACTTTTGAGGATTGAGAATTGACTGTCGCTATGCATAATTTTGTAGGCAATTTAACTTGCAACCAGAAAAGTAGTATACTTTCTTTTATAATTTATTTTTGTTTTATACCTTCCACTTGCTTCTTTTGTACATTGTTTTACTTTATTTGCCCTAGCTTTTCATCATTTATCCCTCCTTTTTATAGCCTATCCCTTCCTCCTTACCACCTTTATTTTCTATTTTCCTTTTGGATGCTTGTCCTGTTTTCCACCAGTTTTGCTAATATGTCTTGCTAAGAATTTGGCAGTATGTTTAGTGCCAATTTTTTTATTCTTTTTAAGGATATACTTGGAGGAGCCAAATTTTTATTCATTTTATTTTTTCATCTTTGTACTGTTGGATATCAAACACTTTATTCAATAATAGACATGATTTTTTTGCAGTCCATGTAAATGAGGAGCATGTTTCTGGAATTAACTGTTGAATTGTCTTTTACATCGACTTTTCAGATCACACGCAGTGATCTGTCATTTTTCTCCCCATGCTGATGATGGATCAATGAGTATGATCTGAAATGTTATGCAAAATAAAATTAGACAGTAAATACCAGAAACATATTACTCACTTTATTTAATGACGAAATATGTAACTTGATCAATTAGTATCTTGAATATTGTTATGGTGGAAAATTCTGTAGGCTGCAAGAAAATATCAAAGGATGAGAGATGTTGGTCAAGTTTAACATTCTGGAAATACATTATAAATATAAACAAAAAATACCTCAAATATTTATTTCTGAATTAACACAATTTTACTAAGTTGACGATATTGTTATGGTGACAGGAGGTTTGTTGATTATGTAGCAGTAGTCCATAGTAAATAGTAAATATGCCATAAGAAAGTGTGTATCCATTATGGCAATATCAGGGAATGTTCCACACAATAATTATTAATTTATCAAAGTATTTAGATAAATTAATAATTATTGTGTGGAACATTCCCTGATATTGCCATAATGGATACACTTTCTTATGGCATATTTGGGACAGTATGCGTACACTCTTTTTAAGCTAGCACATTGCACGTCATGTTTTCTGAGTGGTGACGCTGTGTAACTTAATAATTGTTTCAAGCATTCTGAGGGGCTGTATGTTTTATTGTGTCTTTTCATCTTTGCAGTCCATTGGTTTCCTTGGTCCAGCAGTGGCACTTATTGGTCTAAACTCTGCCAAGAATCCATCTGTAGCATCTGCTTGGCTCACGGCTGCAGTTGGTTTCACAGCATTCAGCCAAGCTGGTTTTCTTGTCAATCTTCAGGTTGGATTTGGGAGCAGACAAATTTAGTAGTATTTTCTCATACAATAATTTCTTATATCCCTAGGATTAACATGTTTTTTGTCTGTAATAGAATTTTAGTTTCCTTTATCCATGCTTTAGTACTTCTATAGACTGATTGTTGCATATCTTCTTTGATAATGTCGTCTGACCAGGAGATTGCCCCTCAGTACAGTGGAGTTCTTCATGGTAAGTATTGTTCATGTTTTTTGTGTAAAAGGCTGGAGAAACTTATGAAGTGTTTTTGGATCATTTTGAACTTGAGAGTTTGTTCTTTTTTCATTGACCTATTTTCAGCATATTTCTGGTTTATTTTTGCCATTCCATCATTTCTGGAGCAGGTATGTCAAACACTGCTGGAACATTGGCAGCTATCATTGGCACTGTTGGAACTGGATTCTTTGTAGAGTGGATGGGTTCTTTCCAAGGCTTTCTCACATTTACTGCAGTATTGTACTTTATTTGTACTATCTTTTGGGATCTTTGTGCTACAGGGGACCGCATAATTTAAACCAAAGGTTCGACAGGTCACTTTGCTTAAATTTGTAAACGGAGTTTTTATTTTAAAGTGCCTGAAGCTTACTCGGGACCATATAATTTTGACTCAATATTAACACAGCTGATTTCCAAAATGATAGTACATAGCTGAAAACTCAACCTGTCATTTTGCTTATACTTGTAAATGGAGCTAGTCTGATGAAGCGCCAACTTCAGCAGAATGTATATTTAGGATAACACAAGCCAAACTTTATGCATAACTTAAATTGATGTTTGTAATTGCCCAGTGTAAGAAATGACATTGATTTCAATAATTTTTGCAGTCAATGGAGACGTAATTGGAAAATTGAATTGGCTCTTTGTGTTTGAGGGATAAATGAGCTTTGATAGATTTTTTTTGGTAAGCTTTGATAAAATTATGTAATACTTGGGCTGCTGTTAAACTCAAAACTCAAAGTGAAAAGAAAAATTGTCCCTGTTCAGCATGGTGACCAAGAAATCTGGATACGGATAAAGAAATGAGGATGCAATTTTCAGAAGCAACATTCATGGATTCAGGGTTTAAGGGTTTGTCTGGTCTATACACGAACATATACTATTACAATTTTCAAAATCAAAAAAATTAATATGAACTGTCATTAACATTGAAATCATAAATGAGAATGAGGTTGTTCTTTGGTGCTGTTCTGTACTCTTGGTTATCTTCCTTTCAAAGATACACTGCTCAATCTTGTATGGTTTATAATCTGGTCTCATTTTCAAAATACCCTGCGCTTCAAGGGTTTTTTTTTTCTTAAATTTCTGTTTTATGATCCAGCTGTATAAAGGACAATGCTAACACTTATTCATCAAAAAAATCCAATTGGCATGTTTTACATGCTCTCCAAATTTCATACAAATTTCATCATTTCAATGAGAGAAAAATGCCTATTCATTTTTGCAGGAGACATCCATCAAAAAATAGATTTTGGAGTACGTTGCATGCCTGCAATTGATGTCGGGGAATGCCAATGCCTATTAGAGATGTCAGGGGATGTCCTGTGCCTGCTAGAGACGACCTATCAGTGCTTGAACTTTGCTTAAGGTCTGAATTTCTTAGTTTCTGGGCTGAAATTTTGAAGCAATTTGAAGGGTATAGATATGATGTCTTCTCTCTCTCCCCATGGTCGCAAATCTTTACATTGAGAGGTTCAAGGAAAAGTGTTTGAATGTCTTTCCATACGGGTGCTTGGGAAACTGAAATTAAATCATATTGACACAGTGGTCCCATAAGCATCTGAGAATAAATGTGTTCGCTGTGAATACTTAAAAACATTTTAAGGATATAGTTTTATTAAAGACATCCACATTTTATTTGTCTTTAAGACTTAGGATCCATATAAAAACGGCAAACATAATGTCATTCTAACTTTGACACTAATTTTTGTTATAAAGGATTTATTTTTAGGTTTGGTTAAATATGTTTATTTTCTAGCTAAATATTCTAGGATTTAACTAGATTTAAACAAAATATATTTTCCTACTTTTTATTATATAAAAAATAGAATTAACTTTAGAAAATAAAAAATGCTTTCAATAAAAAAATGAAAACTTTCATCGAACTAAAGCATAAATGAATCTATAAAAATATTATTTATGGAATCTAGAATGTAAATTTGCAACAAAAAGATAATAGATGAATATTGTTAGTGCATTGTGTGGATGTTTGTGTGTCACATTATCGTTTGTATGACCTAGAATGTTGAAACATTTTCAATAAATGTGCTAATTCCATCAAAATAGTTCACTAGTGTGCACAACAAAAAATGGGAACATACCAATAATATACTAGGTGCTAAAAAGATAAATAAACATGAGAAATGACAAGATGATAAATAAACATGAGAAATGACAAGATTTGCATTGTTTAAATGAAGGATATAAATGAAAAATGAAATGAAAACACTTGCAAATTTCCGTGCAATTGAGTGTTATCAAAATACTTGCAAATACAAAGAATATGAAAATTGTCTGGGGTTGTTTGGGTCTATTTTTCAACCTCCACTAATAATTAATATGCTGAAAATGATAAAATAGAGTGTGCTTATCCTATGTGTGTTTAGGAATAAAAGAGCAATGACAATATCAATCAAACTATTAGTATCAATTTTGGTCTATGGCACAAACTATTATAATGCATGTATTTGATAAATAGGTGGCGGTTTACACCAAAGAGATTTTCCCAAAAGATAATGGGATATGCAATATAAATTTCAAACAAAATCAATCAAATGCAACAAGAATAGTATTATCAAAACATAGCGAGCTTCTTGGAGGATTTGATAGATATGCAACACAAGCAATCTTGTGAGATCTTCAACAACAATATAAAAGGAGCCCTTTAGCCTTGCAATGGAGTTGTAGTAGAGTTTCCCCAAGAGAGTGTCAATGTTGAGATTTTCTAAGAGATCAAAAAGTTGTTTTTCCAAAAGGAAATGAGGGTATTGTTGGGTTGGATTCACATGTGAACAGTGTTGCATTTCCAGGTGGGTGTTATGGTAGGTGACAATAGATCATTGAGTGGGAAATTGATGATTCAAAATCAAAACTTTTTGGGATGCTAGTGCATTGTGCTCATGTCTTGGTGAAATTTGGAAATTGGCTTGTGTTTTTAGAATGTAAATAATAATATTACATTCCAAAATCTTGCAAAACCTTGGTGAAGGGAAGACAAGTCAAAGTTTAGACTCAAATAAACCTAAAACATACTATGAGAGTGGACACTATAATAAGTTCATAACATAGCATGAAATTGTAAAGAGTGCAATTTTTTACATCATAATTTCCCCCCACTTTAGCATGTTGATGAGACTAGGTGATAAACTATGCTAAAAGACATGCAATATCAAATTTTTTTATGAAAATGATACTCAAAAGGGTATAGTAGATGATCCATAATTTCTTTAGTAGGAAGGACGAGGTCCTTAGATAGAGAACCTACAAAACCTATAGTGTTAGCTATTTCAAATTTCCTAGAAAATCATAACATTAGAAAAACATGTATAATCTTACAAGACAAAAATATGTTAGTTTGAACATTGAACTAGTGATACAAAGAAAAATAGATCATAAAGAAATAAGGGTGAATTTATGTCCCCTTGTGATTTTTCTTGACACTTGGGAGAAAAAAATAGGAAAGTTGATTCGTCATTATAAGCTTTGAGGGAAAGTTTACAAAAACACTCTTTAAAGGGTTATTATGAAAAACAACAACTTAAGGAAAATCATGACAATAAAGAGGGTAGAGGTAAGATTTGCATGAAAAAAAATGACTTGAAGTGAGAAATTGTGAAGGTTTTTGTGAGATAGGTGTTGTAGAAATTAGTATTTTTTTTTCAAATTTACTATTCATTTTCATTTGATAAAGTTAAAAATTTCAAGCATCTAGAGCACTTTGAGAGCCAAAATGTTGTGTAGATGATACTTTTAACGCTCTAGATTAGAAGAGCTTAGAAAGAAAGTGGAGTAGGGTTTCACCATGTTAGAGGCAAGTTAATTTATTTAAATTGTATAATTTTTCATAGTTTTTTGTGCCCAGTGGGACCCATATTGAGTGTAGATATATAATTGATGCACTTCCATTTGAGTGGTGCACTAGCACCCTCCTTACATGTAGGCATCCAAGGGACATAGTCGTCACAAAAAAAATGGATTTTAAATTTTTTTAAAGATAAAATTAAATTTTATATAATGTAGAATAGATAATAGGTTGTGCTTGTGTTTGTAGCACCCATTGACCATGCATGGGTATACATGAGGGGGTGTTCCTACATTTCTGCATAGCTATTTTAGAGCCTAATCCTAGCAAGAGGTCACATTACTACACTAGGTGGGTATCTATGGGTGTTCACCATGTCAAAGATGAGATGAGATTCCATGATCCCATGCTCATGGTACTTATATGGAGAGATGGGATGTAGATGCCTTAATCTCCATCTCCCTATTAGAGATTATGATGACACTAGAGGATGTGTTGGATCTTGAGATTAGCTAGTAGAGGTCGTTAGGTATCTATTGTTGATCATGATTAGTGCCTCTCGTGTAGGTGGGGTATAATGTATGTGATCAAGGATCATTCTTGAGGACACTACATGGCATATTTACATGAGACTATTGGAGAAAGGAGTACTACCTACATCATTGATTCAATGTGTGATGATTGTGATTGTTTCTACATGCATCACACAAGATGGGTGAGGCACACACCTACATGGTAGCCTTGTCCATACTATTTGGGGGATGAAGATAGATATAGTGTTTGGATGGGGATAATGCATTCTTGCCAACCTCTACCACAACGTTGGTTGCTACATGTATCGCAAGGGCTACAATTTGATGACATGCACACTTCTATAGTTGTGGGCCTTCAAGCACATTACTTGAGCACAATCAACTGGTTATTTGACAACCATTGTATGAGATATGCCTTGAATGCATTATTATCCCTTGAGAAAGTAGTGGTAGTTTGTTGATTTTCTTTTCTGGTGGCAAACCTTTGATAAGAGCTACCCAACTTAGATATAGTATGAGGCCTTACAAGCATATGTGGGATGGTTGAAATGAATGATAATCAACAAGTGAGGTTGCAGAGGTTGGTCATTTTGACCACATCTAAAAGGAAGACAAGTTAGTAGAAACAACTTCCTACACTAATCTAAGTAGGAGAGAGTTACAAATTTTTTGTTTTAACACCTTTAACAATTACAACAAGAGATACACAGAGAATAAA